>CAUZXS010005475.1:0-59248 GCA_963585895.1 Sepioteuthis lessoniana | reverse complement strand
AGAGAGAGATACGTGTTTATTCCTGTCTATTTGCACATACATATACACATTCACATATATATTCGTATACATGCATTTTTTTGCGCACGCACGTGCGTGTTTGTCAGTACTTCTGAAGAACGGAACAAAACAGATTTTTCATTCGGACTTGGTGCGTACAAGTCTATTATTTATAGAATTAAAATATTGAAAATCCTATTTGCAATTGAATGACTAATTCGTCAGATCAGAGTTTGTTGTGTATGTCATTTCATAATTCTGCTTTCTTTTGTGTTCGTGTGAGTATTATTTATGGCAATGATGATACAATATTATTTATGACAATGATGATACAATAACAAAAAGGAAAAAAATATCAAAGAAAAAAATAAAAGATAAAATGAAAAAAACAAAACAAAATAGAAATATCCCTGATACTCACTTGCAACGAAAGTTAAAAGTTTTGATATCAAATGAAAAAATCTTTATTCGACGTTCGCCAACTCAATTAGTTTACAGGCTCTTGAAACAGTTTGTCTATTGTGTAAAACCTTCATAAATTATGGACTTAAAAATGCCTAAAAAAAGGCCATAAGAACCATACACTTAAAATTCACTCAGTGAATAAAGCAAACTTCAGTCCAATGGCAACTTTATGTTAACATTATGCGGTCTGCCTCCGCGCTAAAAGAAATAAATAGTCGGTTCAAGCGAAGCAATCTATTTTCAAACTGTAAATTCAAATTTCACTCGTGGCTATTTCTTTATTACTAAAACTCGTAGTTTAATTGAACAGTTGAAGAATAAATCAACTTCAAATAACATATAAAATAAATAAGATAAAAATAACAAAATAACGGTGTGTTAAAGTGAAAAGATTTCCTGTCAGAAATTCAAAACAGAAATATTCGCTGGAAATAATTTTCAAGTAGATGGCATGTTATCGAAGATGAGTTATTTGTGATTCGAATATTTTACCTTCTTTGTATTTGTGTCAAATAATTCTTCCTTTAAAGTTTAAGACAGTTTAAATGAAAAATAAATGCTTTTTCTGTTTTCCTTTGATAAAGAGTAGTACTTTATTTTATGTGAGACAAAAACAAAAATACAGAAAGATTTTTAACTTCAGTGTCTTTAGACAGAATACATTAAACTCTTTTGATAAAATTGACACACCAATATTTGCAAGTTCACACGCACGTACACACACGTGTATATATGTGCTTTGTTAAGAGGGTAGTGCGACTGGAAATAAGTTTAAGGTGTTTGTAAGAAAATGCATCTAAATATCGTAGGATTCTTACGGAAAATGTAATTAAAGTTTGATTTTATAATGAATCACAAGTAAAAGAAGCTCAAAAATAGAAAAAAGTTAAATTAAGCAGAGTTTTTATTTTATCATTAAAGGTTTTCGGACTATTTTCTGCATTTTTATTTCCACAACGTTTCGGCCGATATGTCCTCCGGCCTTCAGGTGTTTGTCGAACTCGGGAACCTTCACGGAACATCAAGCTATGTCCTTTATTGAATCCACAAGTGTCGCCTGTTCTGATTTTATTAGCCATAACTGGGTACAAGTGTTAAGTATTACCGTATTGTTACTCGCCTGCAGTCAGGACACTTGGCGTAACGGTTATAGGCGTTGGTTCCCTAAGCTTCTAAGGAGACAATCATCTGAAGGTTGCAGGTTCATTCCTGACTGCAGGCGAGTAAAAATAAAGAAATACTTAACACTTGAACCCAGTTATGGCTAACGGAATCAGAACAGGCGATCCCCGTGGATTCAATAAAGGTTCCTAAGTTCAACAAACACCTGAAGAAGGCCGGAGGAAATATCGGCCAAAAAGTTGCGGAAATAACAATAAAAATGAAGACAATAATCCGAAAACCTTTAATGATAAAAATCAACAAGCTTCGTCTCAGAAATTTAGACAACTAATAAGCAGTTTGTCTAATATTTTACATTTTATTTTATCTAATAACCAATAATTCAAAATATATATTTTTGTGTGAGAATTGATTTCTCTAGGAGTTTAATGTACATTAATATTATCAGTATTCATTTCTAATTGCTTACACATGTGTCTGTTTTGAATTGCTTTAGGGATAAAACTTGTTATCGTTGTGAAATTCGGGGTTGATAGTTTGGTTCAGCAGCTTGCAACAGGAAAATGTTAGGGGTGTTGTTTGTGCCTAGATATTTCTACTCTCTAGCTTAGAGTTTGTATTTATATGCACTTTGGCGTCAAAATAATGGACACGTTTTTCTTTTTAGAAATGGCAGACTTTGGTTTTTCTTCGGATAGGGTAAATTTAAAAAAAATTTTTTAATTTAAGAAACACTTGGATCTCAGATAAAATTAAGGCTTTTTCAACTTTATCATATATCTTGTCCTTTATATAAATCTGACATTCTAAAATAATCAAAGGCATGTGTCGCTTTAATTTCTAGATTTCTGGGGGATATTTGGCATTCAGACCCAGTATATTTAAATATCAAAATAAGGAAAATTTAGTTGAGTTTTTTCTAAATTAGGGAAATTTATTTTTTTTTAGATTTGATGAAACACCTGCGAGACTTTGAAGCTGTTTAACTTTTTTTTCAATTTTCATATGTTGTGTTTAATGTAAATCTGATAATTTAAGAATAATCCAACATCAGTTACTTTGACCTTCTTGCTTTTAGAGTTGACCATACTGCTTTGAATATTTACTGAGAATCCATTTTGTAGCCAGCCATCCTGCTAGCTGACCTGTCAGCCAACCAGCAGGAAATCTAGTGAATGATGTACCTCATTAGAGAGAACTATAAAAGTCGACAAAATGTTCCATCCAACAAATACATCACATCTACATACATGAATGCGTTTATTGGCTTTGGAGTGGTCCCCGAGTAATCGTTAAATATGAATCAATCTGTCTTAAAATCTTCGAGAGAATACTCCGAGAGATGGAGAGGAAGAGACAGGGAGAAATTATTTCAACGCTCCAGGGAAACTGTTCTGGGCATTAATATACTTGTTGAATAGATGATGGCCAGTTGGTGGTTTTGAGCTTTTACTGACCAGTTCGACGTCAGGACAAAGATGTTATCGACAAGTGAAAATTAGTGTTGTTTTAGGTTCTCTCTCCCTTCTCATCAAGTATTTCTTGATCCCTCTTTCTCTCCCTCACACACACCATATATGTGAGTGTGTGTGTGTGTGTACGGGACAAGAAACAATATTGCGTTTGGTGGTGACGTTTCAGTACACCTTCATTACCATTACGCTAAGGTCAACTCTAAACAGGAGTTTTAGTAATTAAATAAGTAAGGTTGTCTCCCTTTAGTCGAGGGTGACCAGAAGGCTCCCATGTCAATAGCTACTACACTGAGGTGTAGAGGAAGGTGTTACTCCTCTCCCTGGATTGCTCCACTTTACCCTTGATACGTACCTTATATTGCTAGTGTTAAGCAAGGAGGTATCAAGTACCATTTTAAAAGTTTTTGTTATGACTCGACCTGGGATTGAACCTCGGTCTCTCGAACCATTGGCTGACACCGTACCCACGAGGCCAATGAGCCGGTAGTTATTGTGATAGTTAGGACCAATTTGGAGGTGCCTGTGGTGTATTGGTTATCGTCGTAGGAAATGGACACGATGACACGAGTTCAAATCCTGGATGCAGCTGATTGCATTTCACATAGCACTAATACCCTTGGGAAAGGTATGAATCCAATTATTCTCCCTCCAGCTATGGGCAAATTGTAGGGCAGACTGGGTTCTTCAGCCTTGGTGAGGTAACTAGTCTAGGAGAAGGAAACCCCTGAATTCAAACCTGTTAAACTCCGCTTTAAATATTGACCTTGTGCCATATCCTGCCTGAGAGGAGGGGTTGGTAAATATGATAGGACAAATTTATAGATCAAAAAATTATATTTTAAAATTGTTAGTATTGGACAGAAATACGCAAAACTATAAAACTGTGTGTTTACAAATGATTATTATAAAATAGAAAATGTTAATTAAAAACTTAATTGGGCATAAATGTTTAGTTTTTGATAGGAATGCTTGATATCCTATACCTGTGTGATAACACTAGAAAAATAAAGATGTAATTTAAAAATATAATTTATTGTATAAAAAAACAAACTTAAAAGACATTGATAATTTTACATCCATCCTAAAGCTATCTTATAGTAAATGTAAATGTGCAATCATTACATATCCCCACTTGTCCTTTAACTGATATTTATATAAGCTCTCTCTCCCTCACACATTTTTATCTATGTTTGCGAATGTGTTTGTGTGATCGTAAATAAATAAGTCAATAATAGAAAATCTAATAAAAAGATTTTCTTAACTAGAATTATCGGATTACTATTTTTTTTTTGGAATATTATGCAATTAAAACAGCAATATTTTGGTAATAATAATAATTTAAGTAAAATACAGCAATGAAACTATAAAAAAATAAATTGTAATTGTGTTACATTTGTAGCCAAAAATTGAAGTATGTATATATATATATATATATATATATATATATATATAAAGCTCTTTAAATAAATTGAGCACTCTGGTATTCAGTAGGGCAAAAATGTAAACAAACGAAAGCCACTACATAATGCCTTATAATCCCCAAGCTGAAGTGGTTCGTTTACTGGCTGAGCGGTATGATACTAAGTCTAACGTAATGTTAGGCGGGTTTCGATCCCAGCTTCAAGCGTCCTACTTGTCTAGCCAAGAAGTGTTGTGAAACAACAAAACAGTGTCTGTGTATGACTATATATAATGTAATTGAAAGAAAACTCGACCACGGTTAAAGTGCAATTATAAACTTATTTTGACAAAGAATATTATCTTCGCCTCTTCAGATGACATACACGCTTATTCTGGGGATGAGATCGATAAAAAAAAAATCAATCAAAAAGAATGAAAATGTTTCGGCGAAAAAAGAAAGGGAGTAGAACAATGAAAGCATAAAGGACCTAGAAAAATGGGTGCATTATTCGTTGGCCCACATCACGATCAACAGGTGTGGGTTTGTCGTAGCTGGTGGAATATTAGTATAATATAAGCCAGTAAAATAGATTATCTTTTTATCCGCGTGGTTATCCCAGGTTATTTGGGCTTCTAACCCCACTAAACTTTAGTATTTTTGGTGCTTTTTACTAATGTATTGCTACTACGTTTATTTTATTTACATCTAATTGGGTAGTGATGGGGGTTCCAGCCAGCCTTCATCTAGGAGTAGCCAAAGACGGCCGAAAGAAGCTAACAAATTGAAATACGACCTTTACTTTAACGGTATAAAGGTCTTCATTAAACCATCAAATTCACTACGTAAAGCCCCCGGCAATGCTGTTCTATTAATAACTCAAATAATCTTAGGTTAACTGCTTTCGTTCGTTATCCATATCGAGGGCTTTTAGTCTGTAGAACCAGCCTGGATAGTCCTCAATCAAGTTAATTTTAACTTACTACTAAACTTACTTACTACGTCTATTGAGTTGTCGTCTCGGATCCTTGAAATTATTTATACCAATTTTCTCTTTAATATATAGGTAGCATCTGCTATCGGAACTATTTGTCCTTAATTTTCCGCTTTATCCGGGTGTGGGATTAACTCCTAAAAAGGCTTCAAAAGTATTTTGACAGGGCCATTTCGATCCAAAAGCGCAGATTGGAGAAATAATGTCTGTAATAATACAGTCTCTGTTTCCAAGTCCCCGGTGAAATTCCTTTGTATATTCTCTCACCAACGTTATTATGTTGCATGGAGTAAACGCACACTTTGTATGCTACGTTCTACGAAATACATCGTCCGTTCAAAGGACATTCATATTTTTTCTACAGATACAGGATACGCTATCTATATTTACCAACCCCTCCGCTCGGGCAGGATATGACACAAGGTCAATTTTTTAGCGGAGTTTAACAGGTTTGAATTCAGAGTTTTCATTCTTCTAGACTAGTTGCCTCACCAAAGCTGAAGAACCTAGTCTGTCCTACTATTTACCCATAGCTGGAGGGAGAATAATTTGATTCATACCTTTTCCAAGCGTATTAGTGCTATGTGAAATGCAATCAGCCTCGTCTAGGATTTGAACTCGTGTCGGCGTGTCCATTTCCTACGACGATAACCATAACACCACGGGCACCTCTAATACTGATACTCTATCTGTCCTTTTATTATTCCTATTTGAATCATCTAATTGTCTAATATTGTGGTAATTTAAGGTTTTATACATATAAGTACAGGAGTAACTGATTTTAACGGTGTTTTTTTTACTTTGTGGATTGTCCTTATTGAAGTGCATATCCAGAAGATTTAGGAAGTATTTTCCTATATTTAAAAGTTGACAGAATGGCAGGTTAAACCAAATTACTTTTCTGGTATTTCCCCTTCAATCAGCATGATTATTATCGGTGTCACTTACCTTGATGAGTCTGCGGTTTTAACTAGCGTTATTTTTGCTGTACGTGGATGGTTGGTTGGATTTTGTGGCATATCAACCTTTGTAGGTTATTCAACGCCAAATATATTTTTATAGAAATAATCAATTCTATTTAAAACAATTCAGTATAGCATAAGTACACAGTTTAATTGTCAAAAACATTTCTATTTCAAGTTATTCAGTTCAATCAAACAGTTCTTATTCAACCAATTCATTTTAGTATTGATTTTGCTTACACGCTATTAAATGACAAAACAGTTCTATATAAAACAATTCAGTTTAGCATAAGTACATTTTCAATGTCAAAAACTGTTCCATTTCAAACAATTCAGATTAGAATAAGTACGCAGTTTAAATGTTTAGTACATATTTTGTCAAAAGATTTGCTATTTTAAGCTATTCAGTTTATCATAAGTACGCAGTTTAGTTCTATTTAACTCATTGATAACGCCCTATCAGGTACTACCATTCCGGGCCAAATTAGACCAGGAAGCAATTGCAATGAAGAGGTTCACCACATTCCCCAAAGATTCAGCATTACGTGAACCTCACCATCAGATTGTTTAGCGTCCTATTTATGACACTCTTTGCGGGGTCTTTTCCCCTGCAGAGGTGCAGTCGGTGTCTTCTACAGCCCCAGCCGACTGGGCAACACACGGAGCTAATATCAAAACAATTTTTTTCAGATAATTCAGTTTAGCATAAGTATTCCGTAAAGATGTCAAAAGATTTCTATTTTGAGCAATTTAGTTGATCATAAATATGCTGTTTAAACACAAGAAAGAGTAAACTGAAGAAACCACGGTTTAGTTCTATTTGACCCACCGATAGGAACCTTATCAGGTGCTACCATTCCGGGCCAGAGTGGACCTGGGAGCAATGGCAATGAAGTGGTTCTCCGAATTTACCAAAGCACCAGTATTACTGGAACCTCACCATCAGATTGTTTAGTGTCATTTCCAGGTAACTCGTTTGGCGGGGGAGTCTTACCCCGCTGCAGAGAAGCAATCGGTGTATTCTACAGACCCAGATGACTGTGCAAGATATAGGTGGTGTCTTGTCCATTAGTATTGTTGTTCACTGAATTTACGTACTCTGTCTACTTGGTAATTCATTATTTTATAGGCTTTCCTTATAAGTATTTCGTTTTTTTTTCCCCATATTTTCCCCTATGACGATATCATATTTATCCTCTAATTCACAGCATAAGGTTTCTATTTAAATACTGATCTGGAGATGTTTATAGTCAACATTCATGTCGGTGGGGCTGAAATTGCTTTTACAAAATGTTTTGAAGGTACTGTTCTCTAAACTGAGTGTAACGTCAAGAAAATTAACTATTTTCAACTTTGAGGCTATTCAAATTTTTTTGTCCTAGTAATTAAAACACCCAAATATTTTTTTTTTATGTATCTTAGAGGTTTTGGGGCCATTATTGTCCTGGATGAAAATGATTCCGTCATTTCGATCGAGCCCCATCAGTTCAAAGTTAATACGGTCTAATTGTCTCCACCCACTTCACCACCTAATAAGATATAAATAATGTAAATCGTGTAGCAATACATTAGTAAATACAGCCTAAGAATACTAAAAGTTCATGGAGCTCGTTGCCCAAATAACCTCAGTAAGAAAAAAAAAATAGTATAATTTAAGCCCCTACTTGTAAATTAAGATTCCACCTGATACGACTAACCCACACATGTTGAGCTTAGGATGGGCCGACAAATGGTGCACCCATTTTTCTAGATCTTTAATGTTTTCATTGTTTTACTTTCATTCATTTCCTTATATATATATATATATATATACATATATACATACACACACACACTGTAACCATATTTGCTGATCTCACTCGCAAAATAAGCGTGTATGTCATCTGAAGAGGCAAAGATTATATTCTTCATTGAAATAAATTTATAATTACGCTATAACTGTGGTTGAAGGATATCTCATTGGTGGCAGAACAAAAACACAGTGAAGGCATCAATGATTGGGGGAAGAAAGATGACAAACCCAAAGCTAGGACAATCAACAATTTCATGATAAAAAACGACATAACCTTGAAGAAAAAGAAAGTTTCGTATGGAGGTCTATGCGTGTTTTGTTCAACATTAAAGACAAGTTTAAGCGGTATCAGAGTTCGACAGAATTTAAATTCCACTTATCTGGAAACATTCAGCGGCGCCTTGCTTTTTGAATATCTTAGACCTTTCAATGTTCGGCCTATCATCACGGTCTTTCGGCATAATTTGCGTGTTATCCTGTTAGATGTGGGATATTCCTGCGAATTTCACCATTATTCGCTTTGCAGTTTTTCTCTCGGCATTTTTACCTCCCTCCCCAGTTATGCTAGCTGTCGTTCATCGAGCCATGAGATACTTCAACTGCCTTCTGCCGTTGCTGCTCTACAGCACTGTATATTTTTGTTTTGCGGCTTTTTTCACCCCGGTACCATGTGGTCTTCTTTGGAGCCTCAGGTTTTATATCGTTGAATAGCCGCCTCTGGTTACTCCACTTAACTGCTGCCGCAATAATTTTGAGCCACGCGCAAAAAAGGAATGGGAAGGAATGAACGAAAAAAAAAAAGAGAGGGTATGCCTCGTGACCAGCCAAGGACAACCCTCCTTCCACTTCTCCAACACACTCTCCCTCTCTCTTTGCCTCGTGCCAGTCACAATATATGTATTCTAAAACAGGCATGTTTTTTCAACTCACTGTACCACTTACAGTTTGAATGATATACTGAAAAGGATGATACAATCTATCCGGTCAAAGTGGTGGGTTAGGAAATGTTGCGCGAGTGTTAGCAAGTCACAGATGAGAAAACGTATTTTTACAAAGGATTTCCTGGAACGAAATATTTCCATTTGGCTAACGAATCAAAGATAATTTCAAATTCTTCTATATTTTCATTGGCCAGCATATGAAATGCACTGATATAAGTTCTTGTAAAAAATATATCCTCTACGGGTAAGATTTTAATAGGTCATCTAATCGAGCCACAATATAGGGACTAAGTTTATTAAAGGTCCTGTCAGATAATTCACTGACTTTTATATGAAATAAAACAAAGAAATCAGTATATCCGAAGAAAAAATAGGATTATTTCAACGCAATAGATGCTTAATTCTATGTGTGTTTTCTTCTTTCTTAACATTTCAATTTCTATCTTCCATTTTCCCCCAAGCACAACATTTCCTCTTTTGCCAAACACAATTTAATAAGTATATTAATGAAGACGTTGGTTGAAAAAAAATATTGATCAGTTGTCAGTGTATCGCTTAACAACATTTCCAATTATTTTTTCATAGTTAGACAGATTTCCAACTATTATTTCACATATATATTCACGAATATATATTAGAAAAATATTTATATAAATAAGGAATATATATATATTATATACACACACATACATACATGAAGGTATATATACATAAGTAAACATGTATGTATACCAGTATATATGACTATCATCCATATCAAGTCCTCCTGCTAGCTCGGATTTCCCTGACCCTCTCTCACCACCCATCCCTATCACCAATCCCACCCGATAAGTCATCCACAATACATCCTGTATCGGTACAGGGCTACTGTACAAAGGTCCAAGCTGGTCATCAAAATTTTGCTCATCCATGAGAGGGAATCCACCGGAGTAAACCAATTTTGAGTTCACTCTAAATTCTTCAGCGGTGACCCGCATGTCTGGTTCGTTTGAATTTGAGAGATGTTGTAATTGGTGGTAGGCAGTGGTAAAGCTGTTGTTTTCTAAGGTGTAGCCTCAAGGACTTGTACCACAAACTTAATAGCTTTCTTGTATAATTGCCATCAAGCTTTTTCAGGACACGTTTGCGTAGTATCCACTTGGTAAATCCATAAAGCAGTATTATTTAAACATTTGCTCGAGGAAATATGTGTTTTATTCAATCGGCAGGTGTGATTTAACAAGCAGAGAGAGCCTATTGAGAAATGCATATGATATTGCTTGAAGCATATTAAGGTAATTTTTAGGTTCAAATGAACAGCTACAGTAGCAAATGGAATACACCCTACGAGAATATGATTGTCACCACTGTTGAATTTTAAAAACTCAATCTGGACTTGAGGACACTTTTGAAGAACGATATGAAATAAAATTCTGTTTTAACCTCGGAAAAAAATATCAGAGAAATATATGGAATGCTTCAGACTGATTTTAGAGCATCATGCATGAATCGAGCATCAGTTTTTGTGTGGCGTAAGAGATTCAAGGAAGGTAGAGAGTCTTTGACGAATGATGAGAGGTGTTGGTGGAGTAAGGAAGTCAACAGACCAGAGTTGATTGGCCAAAGGGTTAGGGTTACGGTTACTATGTTGTGTTTTAAAGCGAGTTCAGGAAGAGATTCCGTCGGAAGGGACCAGCGCTCTTAAAATCGGGTCAGTGGCATTAACATCTGGAAAATGGATCAGTCCACAAATCCATCCTTGTCACAGACTATTTGACCAAGATGGGTATCAAGACAGTTCGTAAACTTCCCTATAGTCCAGACCTTGCTCCCTGTTATTCCCTAAGCTCCGAGGCTGTCGTAATGAGATAATTGAGGAGATGAAAGAGGTTGTGACGAAGGTCCTTGACACACTCACACAAGTGGACTTCCATGGGGCCTTCGAAAAATTCTTGGAACGGTACAACAAGTGCATTGTAGCCGGAGATTACTTCAAAGGTGACTAGAGTTTCATGTGTGTACTATCAATTAAAGTGTTCAGACGAAAAAAATCTGGAAACTTATTTACTGATCCTCGTGTATATCTATCCACACACACACATATATATGTACGTATTTTGAGTATATATAAATATATACACACACACAATAAACACACGATGATAATTGAATTTTCAATTCTTGTCTGTAGAACCTAATGAAAAGTGAATGTAATTAAGATCTTCCTTGACTGCTTGACTAAAAATCTCATTAAAGACATTAGCCTTTTTCTTTTCTAGAAGTCATATGGGACGATTAATCACGAAAGAAAGGAAGATTTTATCTTTATTTCCAAAACTGCATATATACACACATGTGAATGAGTGTGTGTGTGCGTGTATATATATATATATATACACACACACACACACACAGAAGTTGATGAGAACATTTTACATTAGACTTTTTTTTCTGGAAGTTTAAATTATTATTTCTTATCCATTGTATAATCTTGTCTATTGAACAATGTATTCAATACAATATATACTAATAGTTGTGTTCTACACTGCTATATCTTAAATTACCATTTAGTCAATAGTTTATAAATATTTATATTTTTGAAAGTGACGAACAAGTTAATTTTCTGCCACTCATTTTTTTTTTCTTGTTAGATTATTGATTTGTTTATATTCTTATTTTTTTTTATCGAGAAGAAATCAGAAATTGTAAATTCTATACAAAAGTAAATATTTACTTTGAGCACTTACATTCTCTTCAGTTTTTTTTTTTTTTTTTTTTTTGCAATATCTGGGAAGAAGAAAAAATTCTAGCTGCTAAAAGCATAACATTCGAAAATTGATAGAGAAAAGAAATATTCACTGTCTCAATTGACAGGAACCGCTTCAAAATATTTTTTCTTCTTTGCTTAATTTTTCATTTTATCTAATCTAATCGGATTTTCTTCGACCTAAGAAATGCTATTTTCACTTACTCAAGCCAATTTATATCGCTTAGACAAATGTTGTTTGGAAGTCTGAGATAAAGCAATGGCATTATTCCATGAATTATTCTGGCTAATCTGTTCTTTGTTGTTTTTAAAATCTACATTTCGACCAGATTATACATTCCAATGAATATTGCTCGAACGTCGAGCTGTTTGCATTTTTTAAATCAAATCATCAATAAATGAAAAGTAAAAACTATACTTTCTCGACTATAATAAATCCGTACCGAGTAAATTATAAAAGCTATAATGGATATGTACTTTGTTTTTGATCACATTCAACGAGAAAAAAAAAACATCCAAGAAAATGGCATTTACACGCGCCGAGTATTGTATTTAACAGCGAGATGTTCATTAGCATATCAACCCATCCAATTTTTATTTATGACTGACTTTTAAGGAATCCCATTCATTGTACATTGAAATTTACATTTTTGTGTTATGTTTTCAATCATACATCTTAGATGCATCAGGGAGGTCTTCAGTGATGCACTGTCTTCATTGCCGATTTCGGGTTATTTCTGCATCATATCGGCTCCGCCAGCAACCCCTGCATGACTCGAAGAGCCAAGCCGCCTCCGTGATCGCGACGTGTTACGCTCGTGCCTCTACCGAAGGAAAGAAAAAAACGCAATAAGGCCGGACTTCTTATAGACATCTGTCTTTTAGTAAACAGCCAATGAAAATAGGGCATTCCACACACCTCTCAGTTTAAGTGTGTTCTTTTTGGTATGCATTTTGCGTAGAGTTCTATCAAGAATCCTCATCTCATAAATAATTTGCACACAAATGCGTTTTTAAGTATTCCTATCGAATGCTAATAATCATAGGTTTCACGTAATAATTTCTATTTAATAATAGTTATTTATTTGCACTAGTTTTTATTATAACCCTTAGTAAATACTAGTTTTAAGTCATTAGTATATTCCTAACATTAACTTATTAATTTTTATAGCATGTGAGCCTTTAGGTTATTTTATGCCAAGAAATTAGTACATCACGTTCATTGGACGTTAATTTTTCCATTTTTTGTTGTAATTGTTTCTTAAGAGGTTGTTTTTTTGTTCGTTCCAATCGAATACTTTTCAAACATATCGATTTGACTCATAGATAGGACTAATAGGTACAACCATTTCGAATCAGAGTACTCTCGGCATTAATAGCAATGAAGAGGTTCTATACTCCCCATATCTTGATGTTCATCATTAGAGAAAGTTAAGCGCCATACTGAGGGACCCCTTATTTTAGGGAAACAGAGTCACCACCGACAGGATGGACGAAAGATAAAGTTATCAAAAACAGATGGAGGAATCATTTTTTTTTAAATATCAATTTTAGAAAGTGAAAATAAAATACCTTTACATATACGATCTATGCACGTATATACATAGATCATAAGAGAGAGAAACAGACGCTAACAGTGACACATCAACTTGAAGATGAACTTGATCCAATGCACATAGAAAGCGCTGTTGTTGTCATTACGTATAATCGTACATTCAAAAACACAAACCGACCTTCTGCTTCTCGCGTCGGTTATGATGAAAATGCTTTGCTTGAAGTTTGTAAGCAGAGTTCAAAACCTGGACAAGTCTATTCGCGTTTCGCACTGTGCTCATACACTTTGGGAAATTTATTAACCAACGATTATCCCACCTGTAGTAGTCGAGGGCGACCCGAAGGCTCCCTTTTCAATAGCTACTACACCGAGGTGTCAGGAAGGGCGCTACTTCTTTCCTTGGATTGCTTATTTGTCCTAGTGAGTAGACTGTTTGCCAATGGTCCGGGAGACCTGGGTTCAATCCCAGGTCACGTCATACCAAAGGCTTTAAAAATGATACTTGATACCCCCTTGCTTAACACTCAGAAATATAATGTACGTATCAAGGGTAAAGTGGAGCAATCCAGGGAAAGGAGTATCGCCCTCCCCTTCACCTCGGTGTAGTAGCTATTGAAAAGGGAGCCTTCTGGTCACCCTCGACTAAAGGGAGACAACTGTACTTACTTATTATCCCACCTGCAATGGCAGAATAACTTTGGGATGAAATTGATGGGAATATCTATTTCAGCTCTTTATTTTTCTCGTATATGTATTTTGAAATATATAAAACTACCGATATATTTTGCATATTAAAATCTATAGTCTCTTTTTAATCTAATCACTTACAAATGAAAAACTCATTCTCCGTGATTATCAATGCAAGACCTACTGACTAAATTACGGATAAAATATTTAAGAGAATTTAAGCGACCAATTCAAATATTGATAATCAAATTTGCTTCCAATCATTGATGGAAAATAAAGATTAGCAGATTGAATGTACAATGAAATTCGACTATATTCACACCCAGAACGACCCTAGAAATTTAGATAACGTCTCGTAAAATATGACTAAGACTTTGAGTAGAATCGCAAAAGAGAGTGAAAGTGTTAAGGCATTTATGAATAAAGTCGGTTTTAATTTTAATACGGGTTCTAGTTTTTCTAGATCAGAATTGCTTCATTTACTGCAAACAATTGACACCGTATATATATATATATATATATATATATATATATATGTATGTATCAGACATCTTTCAAATATTTATCAGGATTCATTTCATTGAATAAATTAATTGACGTTTGTTTTATCATGAAAATGTTCAATTTAAAGTACTGATTTGTCCCTAGTTGTCATTCTATCGTTTTGATTTGTTCGCTGGGGCTTATAATCCACTGACTGTATCCTCTACTGGTAGGTAAGACTCCATACCCCATAAAAATGATACCTAAATACGATACTGAACTGAATCTGAGATGCTAATCCCGTGACCTCTAAGACAACCAGGTCTTTGACTGCTTAGCCACCAGGATTTTCTCCTCAATTATCAGTGGTAGCTAGTCACGGCCAACAGGAGGTCCCTTTAAAAGGAGGGTCTTACCCTTCTGGAGAGTTTCAGTCGGTGTATTCTATAACTCCAGCCGACAAAACAGGTAACCAGTCTAGGAAAAGGAAACTGAATTCACAAAAATTACCATGTGTTACATCCCACCCATGGAGGAGGGTTTGTGCGAGTACAATTAACGAAATAAAGTGTCTTGATTTGCTCATTTCCATGAATTAAGCTGATGAAAGACGAACTACGAAGACAACTTTTTTCTGATAACACCGTTATTGCAACTTTGAAAATTAGATCACCTCTGCTGAAGAATAATTTGGTTAGCACAACGTACATGATCTAGTTCATCACTGTTGAAAATGCTGAGTGAAAGCAACTATTTGGAAAAAATAGCATTTTAGAGATGAAAACATTGTCATTTCATTGGTGATTATTAATCCTGGTATCTATTTGGTTTATTTATTGAATAATTTTAACGGTATGTCAACTCGTCGAAGGTTATATTTTGCCTAGGGCACCAAGTTCATGATAATTGTCCAATTGAATACGTATAATTTTAAAACAGATTTATTCGACCCATAGATGAGATCTTAACAGGTACTACCACTTCGAGTTAGAGTGAACATGGGAATAATGGCAATGAAAGAGTACATTATACTCTCAAAATTTCGAAAACTGGAGCCTTCTCATCAGATGTATGATTAGTATCATATCTTGGATCCCGTTTTTGATTAGGAGTCCTAACCCTCGGCAGAGCATGTGAATGTGGTTGGGTTAATATCAATCCGGGAAATGAGAATCTTTCTCAGCTCATGCCTAAAAATCAGGCTGATGAAAGATGGAATACAAGGAGATTATTACCTTTACGACGTCATTATTGCTAGTGTATATATATATATATATATATATATATATATATATAAGTAAGTAAAGTAAAGTTGGCGACCATAGTCGAGGGTGACCCGAAGGCTCCCTTTTCGATAGCTACTACACCAAGGTGTAGGGAAGGGCGCTACTCCTTTCCCAGGATTGCTCCACTTTACCCTTGATCCGTACCTTATACTGCTGAGTGTTAAGCAAGGAGGCATCAAGTACCATTTTTTGAGTCTTTGGTATGACTCGACCTGAGATTGAACCCAGGTCTCCCGGGCCATTGGCGAACACTCTAACCGCTACGCCAATGTCCGGTTATATATATATATATATATATATATATATATATATATAACGGGGGTAATATGCAACTGTTTAAAAAATTGCTGAGAGCTTTTTCTATTGAATAATGCTATTGTAATCTTTCGTTTGATTGTTTTATGGCATATCAACCTTCTTGGGTTATTTAATGCCAACTCCACCCTTCCAGAAGAACCATAGTGGTACTATTCAACCCACAAGTAGAAGTATATGGGGGTTCATACCTTTCCCAATAGTATTTGTCCGAGAGGACGTAATAGCGAGACTGGAGTTAGAACTCGCTTACTATGATTCCGTAGTCCATTACTTCAACCATTACACAACGAGGACACTCCCTATTGTAATCTTTGTATCTATAGTAGTTTAAGTGGAAATAAATAGGAGGCACTATTTTCGGAGCACCCACCGCACATATCTATTAGTTTGATAGCAACCTTGTTTAGACAAAGAATCTCTCGACTGTGGGGTTTAAAAATGGCTACCGCATATAGAAGTATTTCTGTAACACTTTAAATTGGGCCAATTTTTCACTATATCGATCTCTAAATGATTTTCTCAGACTACGGAGAAACAAGAAAACATGGCTATCTTCTCCCCAACGGGTTTTGCTTTGAAGATGCTTATCTGGACTTTAACTCGAGTATGTTTTTATCCAACATTTTTGGCGCAGAGGAGAAGGACGCTTGTCTAGGATGGGGCATGCGTACAATTGCTTCTACTGGTAATGAATCAAACCATAATTTCCTCTGAGAGGCAGATTTTCCGCTTTTGAAGCAATTGCAAGTTTATGCCCGGTGCAACCTTATTTATTGGAGAAAGTGGCCAACCGTTGCTCTGACATCCAACCTCTATTATCTGTACCCAGAAAAGAACGGCTTGAAGGAATCCACCTTTGCGCGAATCAATACAGCCCGAGGTCAGATAACCTGATTCACTACGAGAAAGGCAGTTATAGCCAGACACTGACTGATGAAACAACATTGAACAGTACTATGCTCGCTAATAGCAATGGCATACGATCAAGAACGTTATATTTAGAAAGACACCAGATTAATCGTCAGGAGCTCTTGTCATGGTCCAAGTTTATATAGATAAACAGAAATCTACCTTGTATCTAAATTTTGTTCGTACCTGATCCGTCCAGTTTCGGAGCCGAATAAAATTGATTTGACATTAAAAAAATAAACTACAGTAAGACCTCGTTATCCACTATAGATAAGTTTCAAATAAATGGGAATCCGTGGCGGCTAGGCAGTCATCTATCCTAGCTTTTGCTAGAAATTCACACCGGGAAATTGACAATCTATTTTATAAATTCAAGTCTTCATTACTGATCTTGCGTTTTGGTGCTACTATGAATAAAAAATCCTGTTATTAAATTTAAATTAAATCGAACACTAGCATATCGATACCGCGACCGATATTTCAACTCATTTTTAAATTATCAATTTCACTTTACACCTCAAGATATAACCAATATTTTAATTTAAATTTAAGTACATTTAAATTCATCGTTTTGTAATAGTAATTCTAGTTGTATGCGTGTTTTTCTCAGTAGATTTAGATGGTGTTTTTTTCACTAAAGTCTGAGCGACAGGAAATCAAGTCTCTCCTAAGTATTGTAGTTTATTTTAGCAGTTGTATAGACAAGATAGTTCTTTCTTCCAATCATCTCATGTCTCCATTTTGTTTTTCCTGGTGTTCGGAAACCGTTCCAACGGCGCCAACTACATCACCATGTTCTAGGTTTTTTAGCTCTCTTCTCAGACCCAGATATTTTTTGTCCATTCTTTTTTACTCTATGGTTCACTGTAACAGTAAATTTCATTAGGTTGCCGTGTATATATATCATATATATCTATTTTAAAATTAATCATTTTCCATATGAATACTTGATGTCATGTAACTTGATTATTTTTATCAAATTTGTTACCCATGCTAGATTTATTTTCTAAGAATTATAGTAATTTAAAACAGTATAACTGTGTGCTAATAAATGACTATTATTAAATCTAGTTATTTGTATTAGCAATACTTTATATCAGATTAAAAAAAAACACAACAATATCACAACGAATGTATGAGGTGCATACGATAAGTTTCCAGACTTTTATCGTATGGGCATTTAAAATTGTCGTAGACTCTTGAAAATTCAGTATGTTATTGCTATACATCTTATGAGATGACTGACCAATTTTTATGATTTCAGGTTCAAATGAACAGCTACAGAAGGAACTGGAATACACACCTACTGGCATTTCTACCAGGACAATGCACCAGTCCACAACTCCAACCTTGTCACAGATTATTTGACCAAGATGGGTATCAAGACCGTTCTTCACCCTCCCTGTAGTCCAGACCTTGCTCCCTAAGCTCAGAGGCTATCGTTATGAGACAATTGAGATGATGAAACAGGCTTTGACGAAGGTCTTTGACACGCTCACAGATGAGGACTTCCATAGGGTCTTCCAGAAGTTTTTGGAACGGTACAACAAGTGCATTGTAGCTGGAGGATATTACTTCGAAGGGGACAAGAGTTTCATGTGTGTACTCTCTATAAAATTGCCCATACGAAAAAAGTGTGGAAACTTATCATAAGCGCCTCGTACATATGAATGTACAATGAAGATGATAGCTTAACGTCTTGGTATAGAATAAATATAGGCGGGTTTACCTATCGTTAATATCAGTAAATACAAACAAACAAACATAACACATCTTAGCTTGTTTTCTTCTGACGATATCTTAATCCTTCAGGATATCAATGCTATTATGATAATCCATGGTTCTCATCCGCTTTTGATATATCAGATTAAAATCGGACATTATATTCGTCGTAAAGTAGATATTATTAATGAAAAAGTCCCAAGGAAATATTGTTATATTTTGACCTTCGACCCGGCCCCCCCCCAAACAAATGCTATTCCAAGGTGACGCACCGGAAGGAAGTGACACATTCCAATGGCCAGTAATCGAAAGAGATCGCGTGGGCGGATTAAGGCTTATAATATGGGACAAGGTGAAGGTCCCACGGTGCCAATACAGTCTGATGCACCGGAAGAGAGTGACCTCTGAACTGCATGACAGTTATTTCCGCTTGATAACGATTAAACATTCGATTTCAAAGATCCAGTGGGCGATCGTGTGAGCGTTGAATTATTATTCAACTCAGTTGAGTTCGAGTCCAAGAAGCAGTTGCCAGTAGAATTCCAGACTGTTGGAGACGAGTTGTGGTAGGGAAGGCCACACCCGACCGAGGGGGCCCTCGGGAACCCCGATGGAGTGGACCCCAGCATTAGGAGAACAAGAAAGACACAACGTGACGGTCATAACAGTGGGGTCAAGAAATTACGGTTTATGTTCGGTCTCCAGATCCCTCTACCATGCAACCCTTGAACAACCCTTTCGAAACCTTACAAATAAAGTGAGAGGTAAAATATTGTTTAAGAGGTCTCCCTGTGTCCTTCCTGCGTCGTTTATTACTGCATCTGTTATTATGGTGTCGTTGTGATGCTGCATGGACATGTATATGAGAATATAACAATATTTTATAAACAATCTTCATTCTTTCTTCTTATCTCATTCCATCCGTCAATATGCTTATGGATGCTACACTTGTCAAATTCTTTCAGCTTTGCTGCAAAATATTAGATCAACTTTTATTAAACAACTTCTCGTGATGTCATCCTAATACTATGGAAATGTTTGTGTAATCCCCTAAACAATTGATTATCAAGAGTAAGGTCAAGAAGAAATGAAACGATTTTATCGAACTGAGATCATTTTATAAACATTTAGTTGGTTAAACTGCACGAGAACAGGTATTATCATGATGAAAAATATCTCCTCTTAACAAAGTGACTTTTTTTTTATCCAAGGATGTTTTCAAGCGACAAGTTGATTGCAACAGTGATTAGTAGCACTTCTTTGATCATTGTTTAACAGTTCCTAGTGGTCTATTCCCCAATATCCCACTCAACATGATCTTTCGATAAATTTCACCTCTCGATTGCTGAGCAGATTTGTTTCCTGGGTGGATACGTTCACGACAGCGTTTAACTTTAGGATAAAGAATCCAATCATCACCAGTTACAACCCGGTCTAAAAAACTGTATCTGACAGTATAGTACAAGCAATGCCTCACACCAAGCAACGGACGGTTGCAGATTCTCTGGAGACATGTTTTATTCATAGAGTAAAACATGTGTAATGTGTTACTTAGTGGGGACCAACACCACGGTGAGAACAATGTTTTTATAATCGGAAAGAAAAAAAAGATAAAAGTTACTTATTGTATCAGGCCTAGACAATAAAAAGATGGCGAAAACTTCAATCAAGAAAATCAGACATGACATTCGTTCCAAACTGACAAAAGCTGTTAAAAGTAATTTACACTATGACGGTTAACAAGAACCTCATTTTTCTTTAGGTTCTCTAGATTTTCTGCAATCAGCAGTTATTTTAACAGCATTTGTGTGTTGAAATTTCGCTTGTTATTGAAAAAAACATCACTAAGTAGGAAAATAAAAAAAAATGGTAAACGTATAATTTCGCTGCATTCTTTTATTTGATTTCTCTTTTGAGAATACCTTACGAGCAATTATTACTTGAGACACTTTTCCACATTTTATGTTGTCGCACTTACATTTATCACCGATAATCTCTCGATCTAACGTGAAATTAAGTAATACGATTAATTTTTATAAATATTAGTGTATCTTTTTCTAGCAACAAAGTAGTTCTCTTTGCGTTAAGCATAAACAGCTTGCCGAAAATACGTTACATTTACGAGGCGAATAGATAATTTTTCAAGAATTCATGTACATAACACTAATAATTTACTGACGAGGAATGTTTGTGGCTAAAATGCTGAACTGAAAACATCGTGAAGGAGTTCAAACTCCACTTGCGCTATTATGCCCACGGTTTATACATATATATTGAATCTAAATTATTTGTAAACGCACACGTTACATTTTAAACGAGTCAAAGCTCATTTGTTTGCATACTGTTGAATGGTTTCAAGTATTGTTATTTATTGCTTGCACACAGTTTCAATTATTGCTATCTAGAACTTAAGATTATATTTAATGATAATCATTTACTTGCATATAGTTGAATTATACAGATGATTTGTTAGTGAATAGTTTATATGTAATTCCAAATGTAAAAAGTGAGAGCTAATTTGTTTGTACACAGTTAAAAAGTTTTACGTATTACAATTCAGTTCTAATAATTCTATTTAACGTTACTCATTCCTTTGAAGGCAGTCAAATGGTTTCAAGTATTGCTAAGGCAACATTAACAAATCAATTTAACAGAGGGAACTTGTTTCCGCATAGTTTAATGGTCAAAAGGTTCTATTTAATCTAGAGATGGAACCCTATCAGGTACTTTCATCACAAATCTGAGAAGACCAGGAGGTAATGAGAATGAAGAGGTACTACACATTCCTCAAAACTCTAGGACTAGAGCCTCCCCATCAGATGCAATTATGTTTCATAATCAGGACGCTCGCTATGGTCATCTCACGCCTCTGCAGAGCTGCAGGCGGCGTATTGTACAGTCCCAGCCGAGTGGGTTCAAACATTTGATATCATGTATTTGACTAAAAAAAACAAACAAACAAAAAAACACACACATTTGGATTGTGTCTGAAATTTATGTATATCTTAAAAAGTGTGTCCTTAAAGCAAAACAATTGAAGCTTTTTTACATTTTGAGGGTTTATGACATTTTGACCGTTAATGGAAATCAGTTTGCCAAAGTTATTAATCATTGAACCTTTAAGGACAGGCATCTAGAGTGAAAATAATTTTGTTGTGATATCTATCGATTTTAGAGAGCGCATTGGTACTGAATATTGTTCGAAGGAATAGCAACTAACTTAACTTCATCTTCTCATGTTTTATTTTTATAAATTGTATTCGACCCCTAATAGTTTCATTAACCCTACAATTTACGCCGTTGCTTGTCGCTCGTCCTGCAATGTGAAATATTAGGCAAGTGATTTAGCCAAAATTGGACTATTAATTTATTTGTTATATTTTCTCTTTGCTCTTTTTCTTAAATAGACAAGTGAGCCAGTAAAATGTGTCCATCAGTTGTACTTTTAAGATAAACACAGTTTGAAAGTTTTGAGATATGAAAAGAAAAGTGTCCTAAGAGAGCATACGTATTGTAATGATTCAATTCAATCCCATTAACAAATATTTAGGCGTTTGGACAGGCAAGACAAACTTTGCTTTTCATAGACTGATAGCTGGCAAAATATTTTCGGAACTCAATCTCTCAGTCTAAAGTGAAATCAAGTCATATACGATTAATTTTTATGAATATCAGTGTATCCTTTTTCAAATAATAAAGGAGTTCTCTGCGTTAAGCATAAACAGCTTGCCGGAAAAACTATAAACTAATTTTAATTTTGAAGCGCGATTATAAATTCCCGTTTAATAAAACGTTTGTAAGCCTGCTTGTTTATTTCGATGACTCCAGAATAATCTGGAATTTTGTACATTTCATAAAGCATACGAATATATATTAAAAATTGCACATTTCATCTGAAGCTTTTCGTTCTGCGGAATTTGAAATTATTTAGAAATCACCTGTTTCAATGAGGCATATAAAATATATTATTTGGTAAATTTGACATTAGACAAAATTATTCCCAACTATTAACAGATAGGTACTTACTAATTATAATGATTAAATGATTAGTTGATCTTAACGGTATATTAACCGGTCTGGGGTTATTTCATGCCAAGAGAGTAGGATTGATTGATTTTAACGGCAACTTAACCAATTTAGGTTCATTTTATGCTTAAACATTAGATAGTTTGGTTTGGCGGGTTTTATGGCATATCAACCTCTGTAGGTTATTTAACACCAAATCCATTTTTATGTAAATTATCTGTTCTATTTAAAACAATTCAGTTTAGCATAAGTACACATTTTAATTGTCAAAAACATTTCTATTTCAAACTATTCAAGCAGTTATATATAACAATTCAGTTTAGTGTAAATACAGTTTTGATGTCAAAAACAGTTCTATTTCAAATAGTTCAGTTAAGCATAAGCACGTAGGTTAAATGTAAGTACGGTTTAATTGTCAAAACACTTCTATTTCAAGCTATTCAGTTTACTCAAACAATTCAGTTTAGCATAAGTATGCTGTTAGTTCTATTTAACCCATAGATAGGGCCCTATCAGACCAGAGTGGACCTGGGAGCGATGGCAATGAAGAGGTACTTCGCATTCCCCAAAGCTCCAGCATTGCTGGAACCTCACCATCAGATTGTTTAGTGTCATATCCAGGATACTTGTTAGAGGGGGTTACCCCTCTGCAGAGGTGCAGTCAGTGTATTCTACAGCCCCAGCCAACTGGGCAATACAGAGAGTTAAATGTCTAACAGTTTTATTTCAGATAATTCAGTTCAGCATAGGTACACCGTTTAGACGTCAAAACCGTTCTATTTCGAGTGATTCAGTTCAGCACTAGTATGCAGTTCCAATGTCAAAACAGTTCTATTTTAAACAATTCAGTTTAGCATAAATACGCAGTCTAAATGCAAAAATGAATATAGTGAAAGAAGCACGGTTTAGTTTTATTTAACCAATAGATAGGACCCTTATCAGAGTGGACCTGGGAGCGATGACAATGAAGGGGTACTCCGCATTCCCCAAAGCTCCAGCATTGCTGGAACCTCACCATCAGATTGTTTAGTGTCATATCCAGGATACTCGTTGGGGGATGGTCTTACCCCCTCTACTGAGCAGCAGTCAGTGTATTCTACAGCCCCAGATGACCGGGCAATTAAACGTTAGAGGGATTGCATTCGTGGTTAATGAATATTTTTTGGTTGAAATATTTTCGCACTATGTTTTATCAAGTATTCTAAGCTGATACAAATAATTTGCATAGAATTATATAGTTTCAAGTGTTTCTCACTTACTAGTAATTTAAACTCGTATATATTTTAAAAGAATTATTTTATTAAATAATAATCAATTGTTTGCACACTGCTGAATGGCTTCAAGTAATTATTATTATTATTAATCTGAAATAAACTACTTTAGCTTCAAGTAACTTCTAAATACAAGAAATTTTCTATTATACAGCATTAACTATTCCTTTACGAATAATTTTGAAGAGATTTATTCAACCTATAGCAAAAAAAAACCTAACAGGTACTATATCATCGGGTCGTTGTCGAGCTGGGAGTGATTTCAATAAAGAGATACTCTAAACTCCTGGCATTACCGGGACTTGATTCTTCCCACTGGATGCAGTTTATTGTCATGCCCAGAAGTCCTTTTTGTAGGGTGTTACCAATCCGCAGGAGATACAGTCAGCGTATTATATTAGTGATCGATCATTGTAAAATATTGACAGTTTTAAAATTTCATACAAATTGTATTAATCCTATCATACCTCTTCCTGGTCTTAAAATTAAAACACATCGGATGATGCTAACCGATTTTGGCATAGGTTTTGATCTAATGTACAAGTCTTAATTTGTTAACTAATTCAAAGTTTCATTTTAGAGGACTTTCTTTTAGCTTCACATTGATATTTGAAAGCATGACCTTAATAAATTACGAAATCGATGATTGAAATATCGATAAAAAAATATGCCCAAAAGCTTGATAACGAAAAACTAATTTTAATTATTGATTTGATCAAATCATATTTTGCCGGACTGATTCTTTTTGTTGGGGGTTTATTATTTCCAGGTTTTAATTTCACTAACGTTGTTAATCGCAAATTAATCAATTATAAAATGTGCTAATTAGAATTGATGAAGCATTCTTAGTAATTAAGGGAAATTGATTTAAGAAAATAAATATTTAATGGTATTAAAGACAAGAGATAAAACTGCAAGAAATCAGAGACAGCATTATACTGGATGCTTTCGATCTCCGCAACTTGCAGAAATAAAAACAGTTAGATGACGTAGGAGTTTGCCCAACTGATCCACTACAAGAAGGATTTTACACGAGGATCATTTATCAGTGAAGTAGTGCTGATTTTGATCCAGAATTTTCCTTTGAATTCCGGTCACTGTATCTAAGTCTAAAAACAATAACTGTTACGCCATGTGCCTCTGTTTGGTTAGAGTTGCCACAAGGCTGTATGTGGAATGTGGAGTGCGCCAAGTGATGATCGAACTCACTACTCTATGGCAATTAATCAGTGAGACTTGCTTAAAGTTTACACCACAATAATTTAGCAATATTTGGGACAGCCCAGTCGCCTGGGGCTATAGAATATGCCGACAGCATCTTTGCTGAGGGGTAAGACTCCCTAACGAGGGATACCTGACGGAAAGGCTCCAATCCTTGGGCTCTGGCATACGTATTATTTGCCATTGCTTCAAGATCCACTATGATCCGGAGTATTAGCACTAGATAAGATCCCATTTATGGGTAAAATCGAACAGTCGGACATTTAAACTGTGTGCAAACAATTTACGTTAAACTGAATTGTTACAACCATAACGTTGACCATTTAACTATATCTAAACAAATGACTGTCTAATTGAATTGTTAGTGATACATTGCAATACTTGGAACAATTTAAATTTTTGACTTATGCTAAATTGAATTGTTAGAAATAGAACTGTTTGATAATTCAAGTGTGGGTAAACAAATGACAGGTGTTTAATTGAATTGTTAGTGATATATAGCAATACTTGGAATCATTTGTGTGCAAACGAATGAGTCATGTTGAATAGCAGGAATTGAAACACTTTGTATGCCTAAATTGAATTATTGGTATTATATAGCAATACTTGGAACCAGTTGACAGTGTGCAAATGAATAACTTAAGTAGCAATAGTTATAACCTCTTCATTACCTGTGAACAAATGATTAATATTGAATAGAGTTATTAGTGTGAGATTGTAATGAATGAAACTGTTTCACAGTGTAGAAACAATAGCAATAATAGTGTGCAAACAAATTAGTTCTTACTCATTTAACAATTGAATTACCAACAAACAATTTACGTACAACGTATCTATTCAAATGTGTGCAATCAAATGACTGGTGCTAAATTGTTTCTGGAGGTGCCCGTGGTGTAATGGCTATCGTCGTAGGAAATGGACACGGCGACACTAGTTCAAATCCTAGACGAGACATGATTGCGTTTCACATAGCACTAATACCCTTAGGAAAGGTATGAATCCAATTATTCTCCCTCCAGATATGGGTAAATAGTAGGGCAGACTGTGTTCTTCAGCCTTGGTGAGGCAACCAGTTTAGGAGAAGGAAAACTGAATTCAAACCTGTTAAACCCCGCTTAAAAATTGACCTTGTGTCATATTCTGCCCGAGCGGAGGGGTTGGTAAATATCGGTGCTAAATTGTTTCTGTTGCATAGAAATACTTGAAACTATTTAACAGAGAGCCAAAAAAGTGGTCAGATTCCTTTGAAAATGTTATCTACAAAATGTGTTTTTGATATACATATATAAAGATAACCGGCTCATTAGTCTAGTGGGTACAGTGTTCGCAAATGGTCCGGGAGATCTGGGTTCAATCCCAAGTTGCGTCATGCCAAAGACTTTAAAAATGATACTTGATACCGCCTTGCTTAACTCTCATCCTTATAAGTTAGGGATCAAGGGTAAAGCGGAGCAATCCAAGGAAAGTAGAAGTGCTCTCCCTCTACACCTCGGTGTAGAAGTTATTCAAAAGGGAGCCTTCGGATCACCCTCGACTAAGGTCGCCAACTTTACTTATTTATATGAAGATATTTTGGGATTAAACAATCCACAAAGGTAGATGTGCCGTAAACACCCCAAAAAGTAAACATCTGGGAACTACACAGCTGCAATACTGAATAGATGAACAACTTATAATCTTCTTCGTAAGAGGTTATTTTCTATTTTCCCCAAGGATAATGTTCGTGCAAGGTTAGTGCTTGTAATTACCTAACCATTTCATCACTGTTGGTTGGTTGGTTGGATTTCATGGCATATCAATCATTCTAGATTATTTAATGCCGAATCCATTTTTATTGACATAAACAATTCAGTTTAACATTAGTACAGTTTGGTTTGGTTTGGTTTTATAACATATCAATCATTGTAGATTATCGCATGCCAAATCTCATTTATAGCTATATATATTAAATATATATTTGGTTTGGTTGTGTTTTATGGATATCAACCATTATAGTTTATTTAATGCCAAATCCTTTTTATACATATCAAAAATATAACTTCTAAACACATTCAGTAAATGGCATTTTAAAACGAACCCAAGTTCATTTATTGCGCAAAATTAAACGGTTTTATTAATGCTAATACATAGTTAAATGCAAAAGCAGTTCTATTTCAAGCAATTCAGTTTAGCATGACAACAAAGTAAAGCTGTTCCACTGCTATGTATCACTAATAATCAATTATACTTCAGTCATTTGTTTACACACAGATAAATGATCAAACAATTTAGTTTTGTTTACAGTTAAATCTAAAAACAATTCTATTCCAAACAATTTAATTTAGTATAAATATAAAATTTAAATGTCAAACAGTTCAATTTGACCTACAGAGAGGACCCTATCAGGTACTACCACACCGGGCCAGAGTGGATCGGGGAGCAATGCCAATGAAGGGGTACGCTGCATTACCCAAAGCTTCGTGATTACTGGAGCCTCCCCATCAGACTGTTTAGCATCATATTCTCGTTGCGGATGGGTATTACCCCACTGCAGTGATACAGTCTGTATATTCTGCAGTCTCAGCCGACTGGGCCACCTTTCGCCACAAGTACGATGCAACTAAAGGTTTCCTTCTCATATACCTGTTGCCATACCTCGGCTAAAGAGCCAAGTCTATCCTACTTTTTACTCATAGATAGAAGTATTAAAATAGACCCATGACTTTCCAAAGGGTATTAGCATTATGTCTAATGTATGAAGTAGATTGTGTTCCCTTGGAAGAATGGAAACTGTCTACTACCGTGATTCTAATAAAGGTTTCGAAATTCCCAGCAGGTTACTGACTACGATAAAAGAAGACCGAAGGTTAGAGCGGCTGCAATGCTGTGACTATAGCAACCGAATTCCTGGTTGCAGTTCGCAATTTGTTTGTAATAAAAGCAGTGCCTTATCTCGGAAATACAGATAGTTATATGCCTATTACGTTTTATCACATATATGATCTGGTCATGACAAAGTACAACTTCAAAAGGAAAAAAAATGAAAACTAATTCTCTTTACTCTTTTAGTGCCATAATAACGTGCTTATCTTGCTTAATAGTCACTAACCCAGAGTGCTATATATATATATATATATTATATATATATATATATATTTCTTGTTGCAGACCATTTGCAGTCTTTTATGTTTGCCCTGTTTCCCGTTTGTGATCGTCTATTCCCGGAAGACAGCGCGGGCCCCACATCGTGCGCGGTTGATAGAAAACAGAAACACTTGGAAGACTTCCAATCAGCTTATTTGTCGTTAGCTTGCTGGATGTTAACCCAGTTGAACATACCAGAAACATGTTGCATATTTGATATATCTAAATTTCCTGCAGCTCCTTTAATCAAACCCATCTCATGGACGTTCCTAGAGATTGTATAACGACGACCCCCCGTTCAATATAGGCTCTATATGTCGTTGACGAGCAGCTACTAAAAAGGTTATTGCGCTCTTTTCATTTCTTTGGTACTTCAAGCTATAGGTTAGAAAACATGAATTCATAATTAACACTGATATTGCTGTCACTATAACCAAAAAATTGTCAATTACTGTTCTTTTATTTTAAATAAATATCTCTATATTTTGAAATGAACAATGTTATTTGTTGATATCAGGCTATATTTATAGCACGTTGGGTGTTGTTTTCGAAATATAGACTTAATGCAGATTAAAAATCTGATTAATAACTATGCTGATTAGGATTATGTTAGGTCCCCACTCCAATTATCCTCCTCTTCCTCATAATACTTTTAATTATACACATAATAAATAGCGATTTCAGTTGAAATTTCAGGTTAATTAGTAACAATTACCAAGCATAAACATTGCATTTTTAATCATCTAATTATTTTTTCTATCACACTGATTTCACTCTCTCATATATATTTTACACACACACCTATATATTATATATATATCCATTTACATATTTTCACTGCAACAAAATTCAGTTTCATGATAAAAATAAGTGAAACTAATATTTTATTTTTAGAATAATTTCCAGGTAATAAAAATATTTCGTAAATGTAATTCGTCATTTACAACTGATTTTAAACATTGATTGCATGGCTTTTATTTTCACTTCCTAATGTACGTAAACTCCTCAGTGTTAAAAGGTGGAAAGGATTTTGAACTTTAAGAATAATGGTATATGTTTGTCTAAAATTTTCAATGTAGACTTGATAATCTATGTTATTTACAGTAATCGGACAATTTTTCTAATATCTATTGTTACATCCACAAAGTTTCCGCCGATGCACCTTCCAGGTTTCTTCAGGTGTTTTTTGTCGAAGTCGGTAACCTTCACAGAATTTTGAACGAAACTCTTTATTTAAGAGCTATGTCAATTATGCCTCGTTATTTTCGCCTTTATTCAGGATTGAACTTGCAACTTGAAATTTTCAAGCAGAACCCATGGCAAAAAAGGATAAGGGTTTCGTTAATAATGTTCTAAATGAAACCATATGAATATAGCTGGTTCAATACTGACTCAAGGCGAAAATAACATTGCTTAACGGAATTAGTACAATTTACCCCAGTGGATTAAATAAAGGTTTCGGTTTGAAGTTCTGTGAAGGTTCCTGAATTTAACCGGAAGGTTCTTGAGTTCAACAAGAAACACCTGAAGAAGGCCAGAGGGTACATCGGCCGAAACATTATGTATATAACAAAGAGATGAGGACAATAGCCAAAATTCTCTAAATAATATAGTTTGTATATACGCTGACAAGAATCGGTCCTCAAAAGTCTTTAGTTGTAATTTGAAATACAAATTATTTTTTCCATGCAAGAAAAGTAGACTTTGTTATAATTTTCAAAAAATTGAGTGAAATTAAATATAAATAAAGCTAAACATTGGGTAAATACCTAAACCTTGTCTGAGAAATCAAAATCTAGTGACTTTGATACCGTAGTTGGGACCCTTGAAACAATTTTAAATGATCTTTATGATTGCACTCCGACGGAAAAAGAATTAATACGAATTGAACAAAATATTGTTTGGTTTGATTTCTTTGTTTAATGGCATATCAACCTTTGTGGGTGATTTAATGCCTAGAAGAACAGTAGTGGTACTATTTAACCCATAGCTGGGAGGATAAGGGGGTTCATACCTTTCCCAAGGGTATTTGGAACGTAATAGTGAACGTAATAGCGCGACTGGAGTACGAACTCGCGTACTACGATTCCGCAGTCCATCGCTTTAACCGTTACACCACGAGGACACCCCTCAAAATATGTGTTACTTAATGTCATGTTTGGAATGAAAACTTCGAGACAGTACAAATATCATAAATAGATGTAGTAAACAGACTCAAAGTGAAAATATTTAAAAAGACAATGACGGTAGCAAAAGACATTCAGCCATTGTTAATTCATTTATCAGTTCCGTTTTATGCCATATAAAATCAGGAAGAAATTGATTGTTAATGATCAGAAATTAAAGAGTTATTTACTGAACAAATCTTTTAAATAGAATGTGTATGCATTGTTAGTAAATTTACCATATGAAAATAAATTGATAACATTGAAGAAAGATTGGTGAGTAAAGTATTATTTTTAAAAAATTATGTAATATGTATAACGCATCGTACAAGTCTATCTAGCGAATATATTAACAATGCATTGCAATTTTTCCTTTTACGTGACAATATATTGCAGTTAAGTAAATTATCTTTTAGAAAAGAGTTGAAGCAAAAGTTTTAGAGATATAAAATTGGATGTAACTATATTTATAAATATATCAGCCATCGGGAAGACAGCAAGAAGACTGTACGCTTAAACGAGGAAAAGCATCGGAAAATAGAAAAACTGCAATCAGAAACATCTCTGCAACTTTACACCTTGTTGAAGAAGGAAAACGATAACAGAGATAAAAGCTTTCTCAGAAGGATTCGTTTAAATCTTCGCAGAAAAAAAAACAATTTCTTCTGAGACAGAAGGAGGGAAATACAAAGATAAGTAATATAAATAGGAATGTACAAATGGAGGCATGATTTTCATGTTCAATATCCATTCATGAGAATCAAAAGAGGTTAATTTTTGTGCTACTAAAGCGGAAACATATGTTACCCTTCATAATGTATTATTGCTTTTTTTTCTTGCTTGTAGAAAAGATGATTTTGAATCTTAATGGTTGCGATCACCGGTGGCCATTTTGTGTCGACTTATTTAAAGGAGAATTTTTAATGCCTGTCATTAAGAAAATAATTGGTGGCTGTTAGTTCAAGAAAGATCTACAGTGAACGTAATTACAATAAATTCTTATCATTAGTAAATGTTTGGTAAAATAATTACGACAAGTCTCTAATGCATTTTATTCTGTGTATAAAGAGCACGCTGATATAGATAGGTATGAATGATTGGAGATAGAGACCACTTCTAATATAGATAATTCTATTGCAAAGTTGAGAAAAGAGAAGGTGATAACACTTGTACTTGATATGCTTGGAATAGCCATCGAGGTCTTGGAAAGAAGACTGGAAGAATTGGGGAACCAGAGTAAGAATCAAATTACTTCTGTTATTGTGTTTTTTTAAGCGTAATTTGGTATTTTTACTCTCAGTCGGTCAGGTACGAGCATTATCCCGGTTCTTTCTTTCTTTCTCCTCCTCCAGTCTTTGATATGCTACTGACATACGTTCTTCCACTCAAAAACCCCAAAAAACTCAGGTTATCAACAGGACTCCGTCTAATTATTGATGTAGATTTTTAACATCCGGATACATGAATCGAACCATACGTCCACGCCACGCTTAAGTTAGGTTTTTCGCAATCGGGAGGATGCAGGTTCAATTCAGACAGGCAAGACAAAGCCTGCACGTCTTTCTTATAGAATACGGTAATTTCCGTTCATTGTCGCCTTCCAACTCCTGTTCTCTATCACAGCTATAAAGAGTTAGAATATTTAGAAGGGTTTGGACATCTGAGGAGACTTGTTTCACTCAGACTTCAGTGGAAAACCACCTGTAAAAATTGGTGTTAAAAACTGAGATGATTAAACTTTTGCTTGTTTCTAAATATTTCAAAGAATTTCTACCGTACTGTCAAAGAAAATGTTTAGTCTTTATATATATTATAAAAATGCTCCTCATTCTTCCCCAAAATATCTGGAAAATTTGTTAAGTAGTAGAGAGAAACATAACGAGCGAAGGAATTTTAGTAGTACCACTTTCCTCGTTCCAAGTCACGTGACAAGTTTTCTTTTCTTTTTTTTTTTTTTTTTTAACAAAAGCCCGTTATGCAAAAAACGATAGGTAGGAATGGTTAAATTAATATGGGATGTAAAGGAAAGTTCGGGGGAAGACTGAAACATGAAAATATTAAGGTTAGCATATGACTCAAACTTTCTGAAATTTTTAATCTTCGTTGATACGTTGAAATTTTGCTCGTTGTTGAATATTTAAAAAAATCTGTCGTACTATCAGAGAAATATTGGGTAAATATAAATGATTTGGTTACTTTGTGTTATGGTATATCAACCTTTGTAGGTTATTTGATACCAAAGCCATCCTCATAGAACAGAAGTAGTACTATTTAACCCATAGCTGGGAGGATAAGGGGGTTCATACCTTTCCCAAGGGTATTTGCCTGAAAGTGAACGTTATATATATATATATATATATATATATATATATATATATATATATATATATATATATATACACATACATTATATGCGTGTGTGTGTGTGTGTGTGTGTGTGTATTTTTTACTTCTGTTTCTTTTTAACAGAAATGCCATATATAATCAAATCATTATAGAGGGATAAATCCCCACCTTCCCCAGGAAGGGCGATCTCGGATTAGCTAAGAACTACCGATGTATAACCCTTACATCCATAGTGGCCAAGATATACAATGCTTTACTACGCAAACGCATAGAATTCAAAATTGAGATGATACTTAGGAAGAACCAAAATGGCTTTCGGAGAAATCGATCCACGACATCACAAATTTTGACTATTCATCAAATTCTTGAAGATGTACGTGCAAAAAACCTAGAGGCAACAATATTATTCGTCGATTTTGCCAAGGCTTTTAACTCCATACACAGAGGGAAGATGGAAAAAATACTACTCGCCTTCGGCCTACCCAAAGAAACCGTCGCAGCCATAAAAATGCTAAATACAAACACAAAAGTAAAAGTCTGCTCTCCGGATGGAGATACAGACAACTTCGACATTGATGCAGGCGTGCAACATGGAGACACATTAGCTCCATACCTGTTTATCATCTGCCTAGACAACGTGCTTAGGACGTCTATAGATATATTGAAAGATAACAGTCCAAGCTGGCAAAGGGAAAAAGATACCCCGCACAAAGAATTAAGGACGCAAACTACGCCGATGATATAGCGCTTCTAGCAAATACACTGGCCTAAGCCAAAACCCTGCTGCGTGGTCTGGAATGACCAGCTGGTGGCATAGGTCCCTATGTCGACGCCCACAAGACGGAATACATGTGTTTTAATCAAAGAGGCGACATCTCCACACTACGCGATAGTTCTCTGAAAACAGTGCACAAGATCACCTAACTAGGAAGCAGTGTCTCATCAACCGAGAAAGATATCAATACGCGACTAGCAAAGTCATGGACAGCTACCGATATGGCACTTTCCTCTTCTTCTCCCTGGTCACGTGATTGGAACATTTTTGTGAAAAAAGGCTTTAAGGAAAAATGCCAGATAGGGATGTTTAAATTATTCTGGAATAAAAGTCAAATACTAAGCAAAGATCAAGCATTGGGGAATAACACAAAATAACTCGGGTTTAAACAATAGTAGTATACTTTATAAGCCAATCTAAGCATATACCAGCAGCTTAAGTAACGAAAGAAGATTTAAGCTCAACAGGGTAAGAAAAGAAGGCAACTGTTGTATATTTACTAAATTGAAACTTCCTTAGTTTAAAACCAGTATTTTTATATCTATTTTTGTGGACTTCTTAAGTGTCCTCTTTCTTATAAGAGTAACCGGTTACATTTCTGACAAGAGCTCAGATAATAATCAAAACCTGAGTCTGGAATAGACACATTATACTCCCTATGAAAAATGACAAATCCAACAGAACGTGGAACTCAGATTTAAGATTTGATTATCATGATCGGCTCCTTTGACAACTAACATAGGATTGACCCACTCGGCATTATATGAATAATGGCTTTTCTGATTTCAGATACCCAAAAAACTATAAAAACTGTTGAACTTTGAGACACCAACTGAAAAAATGGACAAGAGAAGACAGCCAAAATGTGTTTTACTGCAATTTTTAGAGCAATCCTAGACAAAGAGACTATAGAAAAAGAATGATAGAAACTTGGGTAGAATTAAATACTTGCTGATCAAATAAGACTAATATTAAAAACAAGTTGATTTTCTAATTTTCAGACACTAGAATATATGAACATGTAAATCGAGCAAAATATACTCAAAGAGATCCCTCTCGTTAAGTTGAAACTCTTAATATTGAAAACTAGACGATCACAGAACCCAGTACTACATCAGTCTTAACACAAGAAGACAGAAAATACGACGAATTAATTTTTAAAAAATCATGAGTAAATAGAAGACTACATTATCATCCGTAATTAATCAAGACAGGAAAAATTCAAGGCAGAGACCAAAAAAGTAAATAAATTGTTTAGATATATCCCAACGGATAACATCACAGAACTAAACGAGTTAATCTACGCAGGAACAAAATTCGTTATCGATAAAATAAGAATCTCCCAAAGGAATCCGAAAAGAAATACAAAACTTGGATAGAAAATAAAGATAGGACTAATAAGGAAGCTGCGACAACAAGCTAAACTAAGATAAAACGTCTAAGAACAAAATGAAATGAAAAGAACCCCCAAAGAAAACAACAGACAAGTCTGACAACACAACTGGAAGAAATAAATCAAAATATATTGGCGAAAGAAGGGAAACAAAAGATTCGTGAGAGAGTCAAGCAATATAAAGAAAACAGGTAATTCCAAATTAATCAAAGAAATTTCTACCAACAAGTTGGTGACGAGAGCACCAGGACAAACAGACCACCGAATGTCAAGGAAACAAAACAATTTTGGTGTAAAACATGAAAAGGGAAAAAAAAACATAACAAAAATATTGAATCGATAAAGAGCATGAAAAAGAATTAAAAGAACTTGAAGGTCCCGACGCAAATATACACCTCTACTTTCTAAGAGCAACACTCAAGAAAATACCGAATGACAAAACACCAGGCTATAATGGCGTACATGGATTCTGGGCAGAAAATCCACGTTGATCCACGAGAGAATGATCTGCAAATGTGCAAATGCCTACAAGAAGTGAGCATATCTGAATTGATGACGAAGAGAAAATCTTGGCTGATTCAGAAGGATCACCAAAAAGGGACCACCCTTTGTAACAATAAACCGATTACGTGTTTATCCATGATGTGGATAATTTTGATCGCACAGATAAAAGAAATTATTCGCTCCTATGCCGCGAACGTTTTCCAGAAAAACAGAAAAGATGCCACTAGGTAACAAGAGGAACAAATGACCAATGTATAGACCATCATCTCCTCAAAGAAGTTAAAACGAGGCAGAAAAAAACGTTGCATGGTATGAATTGATTAAAAGAAGACCGAAGATAGAGAAACGAGAAATTGGATAATGGAGTGTTTGAAAATGAAATACCTGAAAAAATGATAAACATCTCGAAAGCTATGGAAAAGTGGACGCTGGGATTGATATCTGCAGGTTAAAACTTACCAGATATAAAAATTCCAAGAGGAATACCTAAAATATCTGCTTTTATCACTGGTATTCATCAGAATAGATTATCTGCCATATATATATGGATATTTACCAAAAAATGGGAGACATTCAGACAAACAATATGAATATACAGGGAGCATAGGATAAGTTTCCAGACCTTTTTCGTATGGGCATTTAAAATTGTCAGACTCTTGAAAATTCAGTATGTTATTGCTATACATATTATCAGATGACTGACCAATTTTTATGATTTCAGGTTCAAATGAACAGGTCCAGCAGCAATTGGAATATACCCTACTAAAGTCTGATTGTCACAGCTGGTGAATTTTAAAAATGCAATCTGACACTTTAAAAGAACGATATGCAATAAAATTCTGTTTTAAACTTGGAAAAAATGCCACAGAAACGTATGGAATGCTTCAGACTGCTTTTGGAGAATCTTGCATGAATCGAGTATCAGTTTTTCGAGTGGCATAAGAGATTAAAGGAAGGCAGGGAGTCTGTGAGGGATGATGAGAGGTGTGGGAGGAGTAAAGATGTCAATACACCAGAGTTGATTGGCCAAAAAGTTAGGGTTACTATGTTGAGGTTTTAAGGGAGTTCAGGGAGAGATTCCTAGGGAAGAGGCGAACAATCTTCAAATCGGGTCAGTGGCATTTCCACCAGGACAATGCACCAGTCCACGACTCCATCCTTGTCAGACTATTTGATCAACATGGGCATCAAGACAGTTCGTCACCCTCCCTATAGTCCAGACCTGGCTGCCTTTGACTTTTGGTTATTCCCAAAGCTCACAGGCTGTCGTTATGAGACAATTGAGGAGATGAAAGATGCTGTGACGAAGGTCATTGACACGGTCCTATATGGGGCCTTCCAGAAGTTGTTGGACCGGTACAAGTGCATTTCAGCCGGAGGAGATTACTTGGAAGGGGACTAGAGTTTCATGTGTGTACTATCAATAAAAGTGCCCATACGAAAAAAGTCTGAAAACTTATCGTATGCACCTCGTACAGCCTGGATATAGGAATTAAACTTGGCATTCAAAAACGTTCAAAGCTGACAATGAAAAGTGGAATCGGCGATGCAGCGGAAGGAATAGATTAACCAAATTAGGAAAGACGTGGGAAATGGGAATCAGTCACGATCGAACTAGCGGAGATGAAGCAAAGAGTAACTCAGAAGAACAAGAAACGTACCCCAGTCGCATCAAAGGGATAAACATTAGGGCAGTCTCCCGAGTAATATACTCTGAACAATCCTTAAAATGAAAATGTGAAGAAACTTAGACAAATGGACTTAGGTACAAGAAAGTTTATAACTATTCTCAAGGCTTTACATCTGAGAAATGACCGACTATGTGCAAGCAAAAGAAAGAAGATGGCTCGCTAGCTTTGAGAATTGCATCAGCGCATCAACTCACAGAATCGAGGACAACGTTAAAAAGAAACAAGAGATTCTAATTACAGCTGAAAATAACATTAGCAAAATAAATACAGACAAAACCCAGAAAACGAAAATGGGAAAATAAATTTATGGACGTTTCAATCGATAAACTAGTGAGATTGCATTTAAGAAGAAAAAAACATAGATAAGAAAAAGAGAAATTTTAAAAGAGCATTTGAATTTCTAATAGAAGGTGCGCAAATGAACACCATAAGGATCAATTAGGTTTAAGCGAAAATAATACGACACGATGGAATACCATTCGTAGATAATGTAGAAGAAATATGAAACGATTAATGACATAAACTAATGCAGTAAACTCTCACAAAAGGAGAAAAATTTGACATGATTTATCCCATATGCTATTGCAGTAATTTAACTCTAAAAGAGTAAAGGTCTAGGCACCACTATGAGGGGAAAGTAATCCATTGGGAATTAAGAGAATGAATTTAAACCATACAACCAAATGATATATTCACAAAGCAGAATCCGTTCGAGAGAACGAGTCTAATACAATTCTCTGGGATTCCCCCAGTTCCAGTCAGAAAACTAATACTGCTTAACAAAAACAAAAAAACGTAGAACTTACTGTCTCGTAGATTTTGCAGTTCCTGCGGATCGCAAAGTGAAAATAAAAATAAGAAAAATCACAAATACTTGGACCTTGCTAGAGAACGAAAAAAGCTGTGGAACATGGTGACAGTGATACCACTTATAGTTGGTACACTTGGAACGGAATACCTGCTTACTGTGGTTTGCAAAACGGAGTAAAACAAAACTGGAGCTTCCAAAATGACGAAAGAAAATTCTACCAGCAAGTCGGAGAATCCAACAAGCAGATTCATAGGAAACAAAACTATTTTGGGATAAAAATATAACATAAATAACATAACAGAAATGCTGAATGGATAAATAATACGAAAAAAGAAATTCAAGGACTCGAAGAAGGACCTGAAATAGACACGCTAAGCGTAACACTTAAGAAAGGGCCGAATGAGGGAAAAATAGAAAAACAAGACAGTGACAGACTAATTCTGGCTGAATAAAATTTCACGTCCATCCAAGACACATTGGCTACACCACAGGGTAGATACCTAGAAGCAGCAAGTGACTAAATGAAAACACTGCCCTCATCCAGAAAGACCCCCCCAAAAAAAAGGAACCACTCTCCAACAACTATAGACTGATTATGAGTTTAACTATGATGTGGAAAATTCTGACAGCACAGAGAAAAGAAATCTATTACACGACTGAATTACCGCAGAATATTTCAGGAAGAATAGAAATAATGCCGCGAGGTAAAAAGAGGAACAAATTACACTTTATAAATATAAACATATCCTCTAAGTAGCTAAAATATTGCGGAAAAATGTAACCCTAACATCGATTGACTACAAAAAGGACTACAATATGGTCCCTCGAAATTAGATCATAGAGTGTTCGAAAATGTAACAAACAAACTCACAAACTTCATAAAAAAGCCATGAGAAACTGAAAAGTGGAATTTATATGAGGAAGACAAACCCTAGCAGAGGGGAAAATCCAAACAATATCTTTAATGGGAAGTATTCGTTATATGCTTATATATATGGTACATACCCTAAAACCCTAGCAGAGGGGAAAATCCAAACAACATCTTTAAGGGGAAGTATTCGTTATATGCTTATATATATGGTACATACCCTAAAACCCTAGCAGAGGGGAAAATCCAAACAACATCTTTAAGGGGAAGTATTCGTTATATGCTTATATATAGGGTACATACCCTAAAAGTTAAGGATCTACAAATTTACGAAATTACAAGTAAAGATTATGTAATAAGAAACAGGCAACATTATTACAAACAATAAATATATACGCCCAGGATATAGGAATGGATTTTAATATTGAAAAGGGTGCCATGCTGGTAAGGAAAATCGAAAAACGATTGGAAGGAAAAAAAATGTCAAATAAAAAAAAAAACCTTCAGAATTCTTGGAGAGAAGGAAAATAGCGTGAATTTGAAAATACTAGAAGCCAACAAGAAAGAAAAATAGAATGATTGTTTCGGTTTGGTTTCATGGCACACCGACCTTTATAGGTTATTAATGCCAAATCCATTTTTATACATATAAACAGTTCTATTTCTTACAATTCAGTTTAATATAAGTACACAGTTTAGTTCTATTTGTCCCAAAGGTAGGCCCTATCAGGTGCTACCACCACGGGTCATAGTGGACCTTGGAGCGATGGGAATGAAGGGGGTACTCCACATTCTCCAAAGATCTAGCATTACTGGAAACTCACAATCAGATTTAGAGTCATATCTAGGACACTCATTTAGGACAGTCTTACTCTTTTGTAGAAAAGAAGTCGGTGTATTCTACAGCTCCTCAAGGCTAGTCGATCTGACGAACGAGTGTCTAGAAAAAAGGAAGAGCACTCGACAGTATTGAGAACTCGAGGGCTTCTTTAAAAAGATGAAAGAAAGCGTAAATACAGAAACGAGAAACGGCCATGCTGTTATATAATTAAGCAATGATCTTTTATATTTATCATTTTTTCTTAATTATATTTTATCATTCAGTCTGGTAAGGCTTTGAACCACTCGGGTCTCTTAGTCCAGGTGGTGCAGTCTTACGCCCGCGGGCAAAGGATATGACAATCACCATTTGTCATAAAAGAAACCCAGACAGGAAATAGGCTGGAGTGTGGATGACGTCATGCCCAGAAGAGTGAGTTTGAGTTTTGTTTAACGGCATATCAATCCCTGTGGGTCATTTAATGCCAAAAAGGTTATTTTGAATTTCAGTCATTAAAGTAGCAGTTCTATAGAGATGTTTGGTTATATCTTGCTGAAAAAGTTGCTTCTTTTAGAAAATTAAAAATGTTTTCAGGGTTTGTATTCTTAAAGATGTCCCTCAGGTTTCTTGTTTGATAGCACTTAGTGCGGATATGTTTAAGGTTGTTACAATTTAGAAGGATATGTTTGGATGTGAGTCGTACTTTGCATGTTGGGCACACTGGGGCATCCTCCCCTTTTAACAGGTGTTAATGAGTAATGTGGGTGTGTCCCATACGCAATCTGACAAGTATTACTTCTCTTCTGATAATTCTGTGGCCTGTCGGCCATTCTCCAATAACTTTTTGTATTTCATGGAGTTTGTTTTGGGTCTGATATAAATTTCTTTATGATTGGTTTCAGATCAGTATATGGGATTTTTGATTTGCACATATCATTTTGAAGAGCTTTTTTGCAGCTTTGTCATCTTCTACATTTCCTTGGATGCCAATGTGATTTGGTATCCAGGTGAATACAATGTTATTATTTTTAGAGAGGGTGTTTAGTTTGTTTAGGAGCTTTGTAATCAGAGGGGATGATGTGTGTCTGTTCTGGAGTGCTAGCAGGACTGATTTAGAGTCTGTGTATATAATAAATTTGGAAGCTTTATGATTTGCTATGATATTCATAGCTAGATCAATGGCTGTAGTTTCTGCAGTGTAAATTGAGGCTTCATTTAGTAGGCGTTTTAATGATTCTTTTTTTTTTGAGAAAAATCAGCGCAACCAACTTTTTTCCTTGTTTGGATCCATCTGTATAGATGTGATAGTGGTCTGGGAAATTATTTTGTATTTCTATGAGTTTCTCTTGATAAGTGATGGGGTGTGTTTTTGTTTTAGGTAACTTAGTCAGTTCTAAGTTTATAGTTGGTTGCCTTATGGTCCATAGTGCCGTTTTGGAGAGTACGGTATGGTGTACTATTTTAGTGTTGATTTTGATTTCGTTGAGGAGGTCACTTATTCTTAAGCTAAAAGGTCTGATTTTTTTTGGGGTTATTTTGATACAGGTTTTTGTATTTTGTTTTGATGGTGTAGTCATAAGCAGGATTTTGTGGACAGGAGATGAGTTTGATGTAGTATTGTAGTGATGATTTTTGTCTTAAATAGAGAGGGGGTTCGTTTACTTCTATGTATAGACTTTCGTTTGGGAAAGTATTAAAGGCTCCTAAAGTAAGGCGAAGTCCTTGGTGGTGTATTGTTTCCAGTCGTTGTAAGTAGGATATTCTGGCTGCTCCGTATATGAAGCAGCCATAGTCAAGTTTTGATCTTATTAGAGATCTATATAGCTTGATAAGGGTCTTTCTATCAGCACCCTAGTCTGTTGGTGATAAGGCTCTCAATAGTTGCATGGCTTGATTGTATTTTATTCTTAGCTTTTTTTATATGTGGGATAAATGATATTTGAGAGTCAAAAATCATTCCAAGGAATTTATGTTCATCAGTTATGGGTATTTCAGTGTTATTTAATGTAAGTTTAGGTTATTTGTGCACCTTGTGGATTTGACAGAAGTGTACACATTTTGTTTTACTATTTGAAATTGTAAATCCATTTTCTGTGGTCCATTTTGGAATTTTATTTATGCATTGTTGTATTTTCCTTTCTATGGTTGTCATGTTTTAGGAGTTACAGGAGATGAGGAAGTCGTCTGCATATAATCACCCTTTGATTTATAGAGGGAGACAATGTTATGCTGTTCATTTTTATCATAAATAGGGGTACTGGTAGAATACTGCCCTGAGGAACTCCCACTTCTTGTGGCTTCAGATCAGAGTATGTGCTGCCAACCAGTGTCCTGAAAGACTGGTCTTCAAGAAAATCTTGGATGAAGATGGAAGTCTACCTTGTAACCCAAAGTTTTTAAGGTCTTTGAGAATTCCGTATGGCCATGTTGTGTCATAGGCCTTTTCAGGATAAAAAAAGACTGCCACCAGATGTTCCTTTTTATTTATGTTTCTCTGATTAGGGTTTCTATATGGACTATTTGGTCTATTTTTCTAAAGTTTTCCATGCACAACTATTTAGGCCTATGGGCCTATAGCTGGTGGGATTTGTTGGGTCTTTTTGTTTCTTGAGGATAGGGATGATTGTAGCTTTCTTCCATAAAGTAGGGATATTGCCTGAGATCAAGATATTGCCATATATGTTTAGGAGATATTTCTGTGAAATAGTAGGTAATTCTTTAAGAAATGTGTAGTGAATTTCATCTGGACCGGCAGCTGAGTTATTGGATATGGATTATGAATTTTGGAGTTCATCTAGGGTGAAAAGTTAGTTGTAGCATTTAGTATCGTCAGAGGTGAACTTTATTTTGTTCTTTTCTTCTTTGATTCTGATTGAGTTGAATTTTTTGGAATATATTTTGGTAGATGATGCTTGGGCAAAGTTTTCCGCCATTAGATTAGCTATTTGTTTTTCACTCAAGGCTTTTGTATTTCCTAGGGAGAGATGATTTATAGAAGTGTGGATAGTTTTATTTGATATTTTCTTCACAAAGTTACAAATTGTTTTGGGATTAGTATTTGAGTTTATTTTTGCGGTGAAGTTTCTCCAAGAGAACCTTTTAGCTTCTTTAATTCTGCGTCTAGTTTTAGTTCTTTGTTGTCTATATTTGCCTAGATTTTCTGATGAATGGTTGGTTTAAAATTTCCTGAGGGTTCTTTGGCGTTCTCTTATCTTAATTCTGCTCTCCTCCGTAAACCAGGCATTATTATGTTTAGGGGATGTTGTAGTTTTAGGTATGGTTTTGTTTGCTATATTAATTAGGGAGTTTGTAAAATGTATTATAGGTTCTTCTTGGTGTGTATTTGTTTCTGAGATTTGGGTGTCAAGGCATAGTTTTTGTAGGCTTGCCAGTTTGCTTTTTTGAAGTTTCATCACGGGGGTTTTGAGACTGTGGTTCTGATTTTCCTAGTTTATTATTTTCTATTATGATTGGAAAGTGGTCACTGCCGCAGGAATCTTCATATACCCTCCAGTTATATTCTATAAAGGTGGCTGGATCGCTGAGTGTTAGATCTATAGTAGAGAATATACCTGAGGATGAGCTTTGGTGGGTGTGAGTTTTCTGATTGTGGAGGAATAGGTTGTTGTTGTTAATGATTTTTTCACGGGTCTGACCTCTTTTGTTCGTTGTCCTGCTTCTCCACAAAATGTTGTGGCTATTGAAATCTCCCATCAATATATATGGTTTTGGGAGTTGATTTATTAGGTTATTAAGCTCTTCTTCGTTTATTGGGTCTTGAGGTGTAATATATATAGAGCAGATGGTGGTGGTTTTGTGTAAAGTTGCTAAAATTGCTATTGCTTGTAGTGGGGGTGCTGATGTTGATTTTGCTTTGGGTGCTGTTTTTCCTTATTAGGATTGATACACCAACCGAAGCTCTTAGTCCCGTGTCATGTATGTTGTCGTATTGCTCAGAATTTTTCATGTTTGTTTTATCATTTTTTTTTTAAAAATTAAATAAAATGAAAAAAAAAAAAAAAAAAAAAAAATAAAAAAATAAAAAAAATAAAAAAAATTTTTTTTTTTTTTTTTTTTTTTTCATTTTATTTAATTTTTAAAAAAATTTTATTTTATTTTATTTTATTTTATTTTTTTTTTTTTTTTTTTAATTTATTTATTTATTTTTTTTTTTAAATGTTCATTTATTTTATTATGTACACATGGGAAGCAGCATGATGTACGTTAAGGTATTTGAATAAACCAATGGACGACCAAAGTCAATACCCAAATGGGTCCTGGACGTGAGTTTGACGACTTTTCGCTCAGGATCGACAGTTCGATCGGGGAACTACTGCTGCTCCTCTATAAGAGTGGCTTCTATAGAAGAGAATAAAACAGCCATCGAAAGATAACCATGACCCACACTCAAACCACTTACACAAACCGCATCGCTCTTCGCGCGGGTAAAAAAGGGGCGCGTCCTGCTGAGGTTGGAGCCCTGGCCTCGGTGTTCGAAAAATCAGCTACAGAGCTCAAACAATCAAAACTACTAAAATGCAAGCAAACACTACAAATAGCCACATTTAACGTAAGAACCTTAAATAGAATAGGACAACTCCCAGAGCTAATTGCATCGGCCGAAGAACATAATATAGAAATAATTTGCATACAAGAACACAGATACACGCACACAGAAGATATCAAATATCACGAAACTGGCAATGGATGGTCGCTCGCCACTGTATCCGCATGGAAAAACTCTGTCAACGCCGCAGTAGGAGGGGTAGGATTGCTTATAGGACCTAGAGCACTAAAAACGCTTAATAGCATAGAGAAAATACGACCTAGGATGATGGTAGCTACATTTAACGGAAACCCCAGAGCAACAATCGTCTCATGCTACAGCCCCACCAATGTTAGTGAAGAAAATGAAATAGTCACCTTCTACGATGAGTTATCCTCATTAGTGCGTAGCATCCCGAAACACAACATGTTAGTCATTGGCGGAGACATGAATGCACAAATCGGGAAAAACGGAAACAACAAATACAGCCTCCACAACACGTCAAATAGAAATGGGCAACATCTAACAGATTTCATGATAGAAAATAGATTAGCATGCCTCAATACAAACTACCAAAAAAGAGAGGGCAAACTATGGACATACACGTACGCAAACAATACTAAAGCTCAGATAGACTACGTCCTTATAAACAAGAAATGGAAGAATAGTGCATTGAATTGCGAGGCATACTCCTCTTTTGAGGGTGTGTCCACCGATCACCGAATAGTCACAGCGAAAATACGGTTAAGCCTACGAAAAAACGCCAAACGAACAGCGACCACCAAACACTATGACTGGGCCCTATTAAACAACAAAGATGTCAGAGATAAATACGTATTAGAATTGAGAAACAGATTCGAAACACTACAAGAAAAGACGGAAAAAAGTACACCAAACGACGAATACGAAAATTTCGTCAATGCACACCTTGAGGCAGCAGCAAAATACATTCCAACAAAAATTAAAACTAAATATAGAGTCCCATGGGAAACCTTAGCGGTGAGAGAAAAACGTGCACTAGTGAAAACAGCCTCCAAAAACTATCGAAAAAACCCAACAAACACAAATGCCTTAAAACTAAAAACGGCACAAAATCAATTAGCAGGCATATATATAAAGGAACAGACAGAATACATTCAAAATCAGATAGATAAGATCAGAGACTCGGTAGAAGATAGACAATCTAGAATTGCCTGGCAAACAATAAACGAAGTGAGCAGAAGAAAGAGCACAGCCAAAGCAAAACTTAAAGCAGCAAACCAACAAGAAAGAATAAAACTGTGGAAACAGCACTTCGAAAACTTACTTGGAAACCCACCAAAAATAACGCATGAACCAATCACCAGAATAATTAGCAAACAATTAGACATTAAACTTGGACCGTTCACACAAGGAGAACTCGACTCGGTTCTCAGAAAAATTAAAAATAGGAAAGCTGCAGGACTGGACGAAATTCCCCCGGAAGTATGGAAGACCAGACAATTCGACGACATACTGCTCCGACACTGCAACGCAGTATACAATCAAAATCCGATAGATAGATGGACGAAGGGATGCATACTCCCCTTCCCTAAAAAGGGGGACCTCGGATTAGCCAAAAACTACCGAGGCATAACACTTACATCCATAGCTGCCAAAATCTACAATGCCCTACTACGAAACCGCATAGAACCCAAAATCGACAACATACTTAGAAAAAACCAAAATGGCTTCCGAAGAAATAGATCTACGACCTCACAAATACTAACCATCCGCAGAATCCTTGAAGGTGTACGGGCAAAGAACCTACAAGCGACATTAATATTTGTCGACTTTACCAAGGCTTTCGACTCCATTCACAGAGGAAAGATGGAACAAATCCTACTAGCGTACGGCATACCTAAAGAAACCGTAGCGGCAATAACGATTCTCTATAGAAACACTAAAGTAAAAGTACGATCACCAGATGGAGACACAGAATACTTCGACATTGTAGCAGGAGTACTACAAGGGGACACGCTGGCTCCGTATCTCTTTATCATTTGTCTAGACTACGTACTTAGAACATCGATTGACAAAATCAAAGAGAATGGCTTCGAACTGACGAAGAAAAGAAGCAGAAGATATCCCGCAACAACAATTACCGACGCCGACTACGCCGATGACATAGCGATACTGGCAAATACACCTGACCAAGCCGAAACACTTCTGCATAGCCTGGAACGAGCAGCAGCAAGCATAGGCCTCCATGTTAATGCACACAAAACGGAATATATGTGCTATAACCAAACGGGGGACATCTCCACTCTAGAAGGAACCCCTCTTAAACTAGTAGACAAATTCACGTACCTAGGAAGCAGCGTCGAATCAACCGAAAAGGACATCGAAACGAGGTTAACGAAAGCATGGACAGCTATCAATAGGCTATCGACTATATGGAAGTCGGACCTGACCGATAAAATGAAACGCAGTTTCTTCCAGGCAGCGGTCACATCGATACTGCTATATGGATGCACTACATGGACGCTAACAAGACGGCTCGAGAAGAAACTAGATGGCAACTACACAAGAATGCTGCGTGCAATCCTCAACAAGTCCTGGCAGCGGCACCCCACAAGACACCAACTGTACGGCCACCTGCCCCCTATCACGAAATCTATTCAAGTTAGGCGAACCAGACATGCAGGACATTGCTGGAGAAGCAGAGATGAACTCATAAGAGATGTACTCTTATGGATCCCCACACACGGCCGCGCAAAAGCAGGACGACCAGCACGAACGTACATTCAGCAGCTGTGTGAGGATACAGGATGTTGTCCTGAAGACCTGCCTAGGGCGATGAACGATAGGGAGGAGTGGCGAGAGAGGGTCAGGGATATCCGTGCTGCCAGCACGATATGATGATGATGATGATGTTTTATCATTACTTTTTTGAATGTTTCTAGGAGACATATAATGGTAGGGTTTTGTTCAGTTATTAACAGCTGGAGTTCGTTGTAATTTGCCTTGTAGCCGCGACAGTTCCATTGGATTATCTTGTGGGTATTTTGATATTTGTCCATAAATGTTTATGTAGTGTGTGTCTTGAGTTTGGGGTGTATTATTTAATTTTCATATTTTCAGTTTTAGGTGTCGAGTCCATTTCGGTTTCCATACTTTCTATGTTTCTGGATTTATTTTTGGTTTTTGTAGGGGTGTACTGAGTAAATTTTTATTTTTCTTCTGGTTCTTGAGGTTGATCGGTTTCTGCTTTTGATTGTTAGTGTTTCATTTTTTGCCTAGTGGTTGAAGGGATGTTTTTTGATTTGTCAGTTGGAGTTAATTGTACATTGGGTATAATAGTTTTAAGGGTTTTGATTAGTTCATGCAGGTCATTTATTAAATTTCTTAAGTCTTCTATTTTTTTGTTTTTATTTGTGTTTTTGCTTGGTTTTCTTTTTTTATTTGATTTTGATTTGGTTAGCTGCGAGAAAGTTAACTTGTTTAAGGGATTTTCTATGAGTCCTCTTGCTTCAGGAAAGGCAATGTTTTTGGTGATTTTCATTTTGATAATTTCCTTTTCCCTTTCCCAGATTTTGCAGTACTTTGAGTCCGCTCTATGATTCCCTTTGCAATTGTTACAGTTTAGGCTGTTTTTGCAGGATTCCTCTTTGTGGTTTGGTTCCATCTCTCCACATTTAACACACACTGGATTTCTTGTGCAGTGCTCCTTCAGGTGTCCATTTCTGGCAATTATGACATCTAGGATTAGGGATATACTTTTCGACTTTAACCACTGTATAGGCTATTTTTATTTCTAAAGTGGGGGGTAGGATTATTGAAAGTTAAAATGTAGGTATTGGTTTCAATTATTTCATTTTTTTGTTATCCTTTTAACGTCTTTGACATTTTGTTTTTTTAGTTCTTTTTTTAATTTCCATTTTTGAGCATAATGATAGCTCTCCATTTCTTATCACTCCTTAAAGGTGTTTAACCTCTCATGGGGGTAGGCTTTTATGTCTATGTTGTGTTTTATTTTTGCTTTAATATTATTTCAGCTTGTTTTTTGTCTGTCACCTCTATAAGGATGGTTCCATTTTTCAGGGTTTTTACAGTTTTGGGTGTTATTAAAGCTGAAATACTTTTTTCGATGACAAAGGGAGATGTTTTTGTCAATGGTGGTTGTTCTTTTGTTTCTAGAATTATGAACCTTAGATATGGCTCATCATTGTCTGAATCACATGGGGTCTTTTTGCTTGGGTTTTTATTTTTCCGGATGCCATAAAAGTTTTGGATGAGTTTCATTGAACATGCTCCCCACCCACCTCGGAGCCCCATATGGGGATGTGCCTAGGGGGAAAACCCATTCGCCTAGCAAATCATGTTCAGGATACTCATGCTGGTGATAGACAAATTAATTTTTTGTCCCTGGGTTTTCGTTCCCAAGATAACTACTTCCCCAGGGACAGATAGGACTACGACTCTTTCCACAGCATGATTGACCCAACAGCCATCGTCCTCATTTAAATTTTTTGAAAAATAAATCTAAGAGAGTACTGTCATAACCAGCCAATTGATCGGATCGGGCCTTTCCGACCACCCGTCAAGCCCAGTAAGGACCAAAGTGGTGTGTTGCAAGAAACTTGACCACTCGATTTTCAGGCCAAGTACTGTTCAAACACCAGGATCCCGTACTTAAGCATCACGGGTCGCCACCAACAGCCAACAGGTAGCCTCGTTGGGGGAGGGGTTATCCCTCTGCAGAGAGGCTGTCAGCGTATTCTACAGCCCCAGCTGACACGGTGAATGCCCAGAAGAGAGAGTTCAGAGAATTTGAGGATTTTGAAAAAACAAAAGTTGAGGATTCGTGTGCTTCGTGGGGTTGAGTTTTTCGGATTTCGACCGGCAGAGATCATAAAAATCACAAGATACGCCGCGAGTTGGGGGTGGGGTCTGTATAGTAATGTTATCATAAGCTTTTAGGATTGTGTCTCTCCTCGTGTCGCTATGGATCGAAGCCAGAAATGAAGAAATCCATTCGTGTCTGAAACGAAAGAGTCCGCCTTCATCTGAATATGTATCTGTATTATCATTACTGAAATCACCAAATTATACCACAATGGCAACATAGGAGCAAATAGAAAAACAATAAAAAGAAAGAAATGAGAGGAAAAATAACTATGGATATTTCCTGCGACAAACTGGCGAGATTACACACGGGAGGTCTTGAACATAGCTAAGAAAAGCAAACTACAAGAGTGAAACTGAAAATAGCAAGTGGAATTGAAACGGTTAAGTTGCTAGAGGTCTTGGAATATACCTGAAGAACCTGGGAAAGAGATTGGCTGAACTGGAGATCAGAATAAGAGTCGTGAATATCCAGACCAAAACATTGCTAAAATCAGCTCGACTATTTCAAAGAGTGCCGGAGATCTCAGGTGACATGCTGTCAATCAGGCTTCTTTGAAAACCATCCGTTAGAGTTGATGTGAAAAACTCGTAAACAATAAGACTTTTGGAGATGAAAAATTCCTCTGACGCCATCTTGTTAGTGATCACTACTCCAAAATCTTGTCAAATCATTATAGAGAAGGACAATAGTTTGAAGTTATAGTTGATTCCATTGAGACAGAATTATGTCTAAAAGTCAGAAGAAAGTTATTCTGTTCTTTTTCTCTTAAAACGACATTAAAAAACAAAGCCACTATGATGATAATAATAGTAATAGTAATAATAATAATTATAATAATAATGATAATAATAATATTTTTATCTCTTTTCTCCATTAGGAAAATTACGTCTACAGAGGAAAAAATCTCTTTCTAGATTACAAAAATAACTTTTAAAGCAGTTAAATTCAAGTACGTTGATAACTGACAAGAAAAAATAAATTTGTCTGCAGTTGTATGTATTCAACTAAAAAATTATGCATTAAAGCGGAAACGTTTTTTTACTGAATACTTTGAATTTATGCTGAAAAGTACTTTTCCCCCTCCAGAACGAAAAATGAAGGTAGACATCGATATCAAAATATCGTTACGTCTTCATTTTTCTTCTAGATTAGTCTTATGTATGGAAAGATTGTAATTCTCGTCCTAAACCTTCAAATGGATATTATTATGCGATTTAACCTGAACTGTAACGCACACAAGTAAATCCAATCGATTATGCTCCAACAAGAAAATATACTGTATAAACAAATACATCGCAATTCTATCTCAAGACTCGTGCTTTTTGCTATAAACTAAAAGCCAAAACAATCGATTCTAAGGAGTTATTAGACAACAGTACTATTGGATATGGTTCTTCTTTTAGTGTTTTTTTTTTATCACAATGTCTTACAACATGAATTTTGATAACCCAGAATATTTGCATTATATTAACATTTTACATTATTTTTCATAACTGTGCAAAGCGTGGACTGCATTATGAATATTTGATCTTTCTGATATAAGAAAACGGGATCTCTAAGATCACCTACGGTTTCAACGTTTATACTCAAACACTTGGAGAAAAAAAAAAATGAGGGGAACTAAAGAATGTTACAAGCTGTTTTGAAAAAATGTGTGAATATAAACGCGCCATGCTTCTCTGGCTGCACGATCGTCCGACCCTCGTTATGTTGAATTTTTTAGCAGGTTGAGTCGAGATGCATGAGTCTGGGACGGTTCCACAAAGAAAGATCTTGATGGTAACAAAAAACCCGAATATAGTGTCACACAAATCGTGGAAAAAGCCCCCGACAAAACAGCAGTTGCACGGAAATCGACCGGCCATCTCGTAAAACATTCAAGAAAGTTGAATAAGTGAAGTAAGGACAAATTCATAAGTGAGATTCTTCTATGACTCTTACTCAGAGACTCTCGTGGTGGCCGATCAGCAAAAACTGACATTCATCAGCTTTTTGAGAAGGTTGGAGTTACGTAGGAGAGAGAGAGAGAGTGATAGAGTGCGTGTGTGTAAAGATTCCGCGCTGTCGGCACTCCTTCATTCAAATTTAAGTACATTTTACTTGCCATGTTTGTTTCCCTCTGTTTGTATAAACTTAGTTTTCTCATAAGTTAGATCAAAATGTATTGAGACTGATTTTTTATTTTTTTTAAAATTTACTATTCCCGATAGAGATAAAAAAGTGTATGCAAGTAAGAAACTTAAAATAAAGAAATGCTCTCTAGACTTCGTTTAAACTATTCTGTGTCACTTTGAAAGATTATGAAGTCAGCGTCGATACTTTCCGAATAAAAGATATGGGGTAGAATTCACTACAAGATTATTATTTCCATCTAAACAACGGCACCAAAATGAAAATGTGTAAATCACCTGCTAATTTTTAAAAATATGCATTTAAAACCAGAAAAGCATTTCTCCACTTCGAAGGTATAATCTTATTTACAAACCCTTTTGCTCGGGCAGGATATGACACATGGTCAATTTTTAAGCGGGGTTTAACAGGTTTGAATTCAGAGTTTTCCTTCTCCTAGACTAGCTGCCTCATCAAGACTTAAGAACCCTGTCTATCCTACTATTTACCCATAGCTGGAAGGAGAATAATTGGATTCATACCTTTCCTAAGGGTATTAGTACTATGTGAAATGCAATCAGTCTCGTCCAGGGTTTGAACTCGTGTCGCCGTGTCCATTTCCTACGACGATAACCATTACACCACTTTGATGGTGTAATAGTATTTCAAAACTGATATTCTACGACAATAGATTATGTATACCAGAGTTTTTCAAATATTTTTATCCATCTATTCCTCAACAAATTTAATTTCCTTTCAACCGAACACAAATAAATTAATCCAATATTAAATTACAAAACATGACTTATTTACGATGGGAAAGAATCGGTGAACTATACATGCAAATGCACCTTCAATTCTTTTATTATTTTTTAATGAGGAGAGATGGGTTGTTCCAAAAATCACGCATATAAGGTTGCAGGTTTGCGACACTGAAAAGGTTAACAACGTCTGAGTTAGACCGTTTGTTCATTTAAGCAACCTGTATGTTTTGACATGTGTCATTTTTTAACATATCACAAGCATTCTGTTTGATGTACGTTATCCGATAACTAATTTACAGGATGACAAAATACTTGCTCTCTAGTTATAAAGGATGAAGAAGCTACTGCCGTTAGGGCAGCAGCACTGGAGAAAATAATATTTACCGGGTCGGCGGCCCGGCTGACGTCGGCTAACAAATTTTATTTCTGTGTATATGATACAAAGAAGGCACAAGGCCCTGAAGTTTTGGGGGGAGGAGGAAGGGAGCGGTCTTGAATTAACTATATATTCTAAGGGGACCTAGCTAACCACATTCGCCGACCCATTCAACAGCACAATATATAACCATTCATCTATCGTCATATGCGCAGCAACCACCAAAATACCACATTTTTCTCTATAAAAAAGAGCTACTTAAAACCTCGAATGCGATATATGATTTTATTTACAATTTATGATTTACAATGAATGTATATGATGGGGATGGGAGAAAAAAAAACTCCCCCCCCCCAAAAAAAAACGAAACCGAGTAAAAGACTTTCCCCGTTTGGTTGCCCTCCCATCCCCCGTCTACGAAATGGAGGCCGAAGACACCGAAAACAAGCCGACGTTGGCTAACAAACAAATGCCAATGAGTGGGCCAGCATATATGCACGCTAGCATAGCCACTCCTAGGCTCACAGCCAATCAACATACAGGGAATGGACGAGAACACCTGCACGTGGTGGAACGTCCCGATGTGCATATAATCTTCCCTTCCTGATACTCAAGTGAGTATTCACTTTCAAGCGTAATTCAACACGTGAACTACACTCAAGTACCGAACTTTGACAAAGGATTCCCCCAATTCAAAGCAGTTAATTATCCCCATGTGGGTCAATACTCTTTTATTCATTCTCCCAAAATTTAATTAACTTCTCGTGGTCAATAAGGATCACTTTGAAAAGCCTTAATCCACCAAAAGGAATCCACTGTTGTGGATCATTATATTAAAATCATAGAGATACATGTAATTTACTTTATTGAAGTCAGCAAATAAATAGGCTGCGTCCACAATTTAGCTACCAAAAACAATCAAACGAAATTCAAATTTTATTTTTTGGTACATTTTCATCTGATTTTGATACAAACCTCGTATTTTTTACATCTAGAAGTAGTATATCTAGGGGGTTTATTATTATTATTATTATTAACTACCGAGGCATAACACTTACATCCATAGCAGCCAAAATCTACAATGCCCTACTACGAAACCGCATAGAACCCAAAATCGACAACATACTTAAAAAAAAAAAAAAAAAAAAAAAAAAAAAAAGGCTTCCGAAGAAATAAATCCACGACCTCACAAATATTAACCATCCATAGAATCCTTGAAGGTGTACGGGCAAAAAACCTACAAGCGACATTAATATTTGTTGACTTTAACAAGGCTTTCGTTTCCATTCACAGAGGAAAGATGGAACAAATCCTACTAGCGTACGGCATACCTAAAGAAACCGTAGCGGCAATAACGATTCTCTATAGAAACACTAAAGTAAAAGTACGATCACCAGATGGAGACACAGAATACTTCGACATTGTAGCAGGAGTACTACAAGGGGACACGCTGGCTCCGTACCTCTTTATCATTTGTCTAGACTACGTACTTAGAACATCGATTGACAAAATCAGAGAGAATGGCTTCGAACTGACGAAGAGAAGAAACAGAAGACACCCCGCAACAACAATTACCGACGCCGACTACGCCGATGACATAGCGATACTGGCAAATACACCTGACCAAGCCGAAACACTACTGCATAGTTTGGAACGACCAGCAGCAAGCATAGGCCTCCGTGTTAATGCACACAAAACGGAATATATGTGCTATAATCAAACGGGGAACATCTCCACTCTAGAAGGAACCCCTCTTAAACTAGTAGACAAATTCACTTACCTAGGAAGCAGCGTCGAATCAACCGAAAAGGACATCAAAACGAGGTTAGCGAAAGCATTGACAGCTATCAATAGGCTATCGATTATATGGAAATCAGACCTAACCGATAAAATGAAACGCAGTTTCTTCCAGGCAGCGGTCACATCGATACTGCTATATGGCTGCACTACATGGACGCTAACTAAACGGCTGGAGAAGAAGCTAGACGGCAATTACACAAGAATGCTACGTGCAATCTTAAACAAGTCCTGGCGGCAACACCCCACAAGACACCAACTGTACGGCCACCTGCCCCCTATCACGAAAACTATTCAAGTTAGACGAACCAGACATGCAGGACACTGCTGGAGAAGCAGGGACGAACTCATAAGAGATGTACTCCTATGGACCCCCACACATGGCCGTGCAAAAGCAGGACGACCAGCACGAACATACATTCAGCAGCTATGTGAGGATTCGGGATGTTGTCCTGAAGACCAACCTAGGGCGATGAACGATAGGGAGGAGTGGCGAGAAAGGGTCTGGGATATCCGTGCTACCAGCGCGATATGATGATGATGATTATTAATAATCATAATATCATCAGATTTGAAGAACTTCCACCTAATTTTTGTTACTTCTTATTGGTAAAGTATGGTCAAGTAGACACCTAAGTATTTTACAATCAAGCCTCTTCAATTTGATGGTCATATAATAATTTGACTGCAACACCTGCAGAGAAGTTAAATCCCACCAAAAACAGGTATGGCACTAAATTGCATGGGGTAGTGAGGCTTCAATTTTAGATTTTGGGAGGATATACAGTCACCTCTTCGTTTTAATCAGACCAGGTCCAGCTATAAGCATTCCATTCATGCATCAAAAGATATATTTGAGTGAAGATTGGTTGGTTTTATGGCTATTTAAAGTAAAATACGGTTTATACATATATATTAAAGAATGATTTATAAACATATTTTATTGATAACATTGTTAAAGGAGATTTAGCTAAGTTTTTGCTCACAGATAGTTTCAAATATTTCAATCTAACATGAATAATTCTATTTTCTATTAATCATTTGTTTGCACACAGATCAAATAATCAAACAAAGAATTGCTATGTAATAACAATAATTCAATTTCGACACACGATTAAAGAGTTTGATGTATTGCCATTGTAATATATCACATTGACCTGCGATGAATCCAGCGGATGCTGTGGAAAGATACATCCGACCGTAGGTGAAATCAACGAAACGATTACGGAAACAAGCATTGCGTGGGTGTAAGGCGTAGCCAGAGAAAGGTAAGCATTGTGTGGGTGTAGGCCGTGACTAGTGAGGGGCAAGCGTTGCACGGATGCAAGGTGTGGCTTTGAAAAGTAAGCGTTGCGTGGGTGTGGGCTGTGACTATTGAGAGGCAAGCGTTGCGTGTGGTCGCGTGGGAGTTATAAAACTATATAAGGTCGAGAATTTTAGACTGAAGTAGATCATGCTTGGCAATTCCGTCTCTTGACAGCAACACCCACCACCCTCATCCTCTCTCTCTTGGTGATCACTCTACTGCTCAACACAAACATCACCGTCGACAAATTAAGATATATATATATATATATAAGTATATATATATATATATATATATATATATATATGTTCCTCGTTGTTGTTAAGACCCAGCGATAGTATAGTACACTATTCAACAGTAATAATTTTATTCAATATAACTCATTCGTTTTCATACAGTTAAATGATTCCTAGTACTGCTATATATCACAAGCGTTAATTTAGACTCATTTCTTTCGTCTTTTTCATTGTCTTTTTCTTTTCTCTCGTTTCTCAAAAATGTTTTGACAATTTTTGCTTTCATGATCTTTTAGTCCATTGTATCTCTTACATATTCAACAGATTTAAATATCATTGCCCGTGCGAATTACAAAAAGAACTTTGAGTGAACTGTTATGGGATATTTCATTGTATAAATATTTTATTTTTTCTTGAAATCTTATTAAAATATAACATCGTTGTTCTATCAAAAATTTTCACCATCTAAAAGTCCAGGTGAAGATTTATTAAAACTGAAACGTTTTAACGTCGACGTCCCATTATAATAAATTCATCATTTTTAGATTACTTTATTTTCCTATTTTCTTCACAGTTAAATAATCAAACAGTTATATTTCTAACTATTCCCTTGAAGTTATTTTTCTTCATAGCTTAAATGTCAAACAGCTCTATTTGACGCATAGATAAGACCTTATCAAGTGCTACCACTCCGGGTCAGAAAACAATGACAATAAAGAGGTACTTCACGTTCTCGAACGCTCCAGGATTGGTGGGTTGGTTTGGTTTCTTTGTTTAATGACATGTCAACCTTTGTAGGTTAGTTAATGCCAAACCCATTCTCCTAGAAGAATAATTGTGATACTATTTAACCCATAGTTGGGAGGATAAGGGGGTTCATATCTTTCCCAAGGAATACGAACTGGCTTATTACGATTCTGCAGTCCGTCCTTTTAACCATTACTCTACGAGTACAGAATTGGAGCCTCACCTCAGATTGTTAAGTGTCACATCCAAGACACTCATGTGGAGGGTTCTTAAAACTCTCCAGAGATGCAGTCAACATATTCTAGCCAACTGCGCTAGACAGTAAAGAATTTATTAGATTAAAAGAGAAATATTTTTACTATGTAATTAGAGACCATAATTATTAAACTGACTTCGGTAGAAAATTACTCAAACGCTGACATGTAAAACCAAACACTCAACCAACGAACCAGCTAAACTCAAATCATTCTGTGGATTTCTCTTTATTTTTAATCCCTGCTGTTTTGGTTGAATGCAAAACATTATTTGAACGTTGAGATCAAAAGTAACTAAAGAAACTAATCAAAATTAATGTTAACAAATAAATTACATATACAGTGACATTTAATAGATCAACCCGCGAAAATTAATTGGAAGCAGGATCATAAAAAAGCAGGTAGTCATTTCAAAACCGACAAAGTGTTATGTGGATGAGGAAAAAGTTTTAAAAAATATAAGGCTGAATTGAAAGGATCAAAACGAATATTAACGTGAGATTGAAAAACGAGTTAAATAAGCATGAATTAGAGATGATAGCTGTGCAATGAGATTTTTTTATACAGCCATGAATACAAAGATTATAACAAATGACGAAAACAAACAAGGTTGCTTGGAATTTTGATAATATTGGCTTTCCTAAATCTCAAAGAGTTTCTGTGAGAGCATTTCAGATTGTTTCTATATTTATGTGCCATTAACGCTTATCTTGTGTTCATATTGAAAGAAAAAAAAATAAATAAAACATAACGTTAAATGTGCACACGCGTAGACTTGAGTGTACGACTTGAATGGGTGAGTGTATGCAGTTCTATTTAATATTTGAATCTGAAATTTGTATTCAAATTTAAAGTTCTACTTAATAGCGGTGATGGATATGAAATAAATTTCTTCTCTATTAACAGCAGATGAAGAGGCATTCCGCGCAAACATACTCATGCAAATGTGCGTAGATTTATGGACACAAATGAAGGTCTGAAAATAATAGATGTAGATATTAAAGAAACATTTTTATGTTCTTAAATATAGATTATTTACTTCTGGATATTTGAATATAAATGTGCCTTCATGTACTTGAACCTAGGTCAGCTTGTAGAATATAGCGATGATATACATTAGGGTGTTTATTTTCGATTTCTTGATATGTACGGATCGCTTCTAATATATATAACAGAATGTATATATAATAAGTGGGATAGATGTGTGTGTATATAATATATATATATATATATTATATATATATATATATATATACACACACACACGTGGAGGTGCCCGTGGTGTAATGGTTATCGTCGTAGGAAATGGACACGAGGCGACACGAGTTCAGAACCTGGACGAGACTGATTGCATTTCACATAGCACTAATACCCTTGGGAAAGGTATGAATCCAATTATTCTCCCTCCAGCTATGGATAGATAGTAGGACAGACTAGGGGTTTTTCAGCCTTGGTTAGGCAACTAGTCAAGAGAAGGAAAACTCTGAATTTAAACCTGTTAAACTCCGCTTAAAAATTGACCTTGTGTCATACCCTGCCCGAGCAGAGGGGTTGGTAAATAGGATATATATATATATATATATATATATATATATATATATATACTATATATATATATATCGGTAGAAATATAACATGATGCTACCATGATGATAGGTATTTTTACAGATATGAATTACAGTTAAAAACGTTTCTCTGGGGAATATGAAAATCGCAAAGGCTAATGTTAGATTAAACTTTGAATGCACAAACATTCTTCAAAATTATTTAAATTATATCAATCGCAGTCAACACAATTATTTATCCCACATAAACGGAGCGGAAGATATTTCTTCTCGATCGACTTCTGGTAAGCTGGCATGTCTGCAATTTATTTTTCACTCTTTTTTTTTCATGAGCTATTTATATCCACTGTCGGCCCACCAAGCTTGTTATTGATGGTGCTGAATTTAGTTTTCCTTCTACCAGGGGCTAGAAAGCACAGTCTACCCTAATTTTTACATATACCTGGGTGTTTGGGGCAAAAATAGGTTCATGTATTTCCTAAGTAAATTAGGGTAAAGTGAAATATAAATTGGTTGTACAATTTGAAATATGAACAAAGACATAACAATTAGAAAGATATTAGTTAAACAGATATTTGGTTGTATTTAGAATTTTATATAAACACTGAAAAACACAGAAATATATTAATATAATAGACAAAATAATAACAGATCAACCTGACATGGGCATGCGACAATAGACAAGTCGTCACGTACGAAATATCGTTAGAAAAACAGACGCAAACAGATGAAGAAAACAGGCTAGTTGAGAGAAACAAAAATATCAGAGAGCTATTAAGCTGATCAGAAAAGAACAATGAAATAGACA
>CAUZXS010005474.1:7500-42803 GCA_963585895.1 Sepioteuthis lessoniana | reverse complement strand
TCTTCTTTTTTGTTTTAAAGTATCCACTTTTTTAAAAAATGGAATATTTACATATGGTCCCGTATGTTTTATAAAAGTTATACATCAGAGTGAATAATATAACCAAACTGAAATAAATTATTTTCAACATTTGATTTTGTAAGTTGGCTATCATGTACATCTGATTATTCTCAGATAATGTCTTTATTTTATTGCTATTACCTCAACTGGTCTACTTGACTATGAAACATTGTTCCATAAAAATACTCCAGCATAAAACTTTGCTAATCAATCTGCACCTTTGGTCAATCACATTAGCATCTGAGGTATTTTTTTTCATTTTTACCTCTCTTACACTAAAAAAAACACTAAAAAAAAAGGATAATAGGCAAAAATATAACCCTTTATTTTTAAACTTCAATATTAAAATCAATAAACAAAAATATACCAATTTTGACAAATTTAAAAATGCCAATATGATAATTGTTTCAATGTCATGAAAAGTGATATTTTTTTAAATATATTTAATAAATATTAAACATTCCTAATACCATTTTATCACAAAAAACATACCTTTATAAGAGAGCTTAAAAACTTATCAGAAGATTATGCAACATCAAATTTAAAATAAGCATGTAGTGCTACTTTCTAAAGTTTAGAATGAAATAATGTTTTGTAAGATTTAGCTGTGATATTCACCAAATATATGTTTTTACTTTAGTAATGTGTTTAATAAAGTAATTTTTTAAAAATAATTCATATGAAATAAATTATAAACTATATGGGCAAATTGTAATTTTGAGCTGAAGCTTTCACGGAATAATGTTTTATTTTTGTGATCTCTGGAGAAACACTAAGTTATGTGGTGCCTTCAATAAGTTTCCAGACTTTTTTGTACAAGCATTTAAAATTGTCGCAGACTCTTGAAAATTCAGTATGTTATTGCTATATATCTTATGAGATGACTGACCAATTTTTATGATTTCACATTCAAATGAACAGATACAGCAGGAATTGGAATACACCCTACTATAGCCTGATTGTCACAGCTGGTGAATTTCAAAAATGCAATCTGGACGTGAGGACACTTTAGAAGAACAATATGCAATAAAATTCATTTTAAACTTGGAAAAAATGCCACAGAAACGTATGGAATGCTTCAGACTGCTTTTCAAGCATCTTGCATGAATCGAACATCAGTTTTGAAGTGGCATAAGAGCTCCAAGGAAGCCAGGGTGTCTGGGAGGGATGATGAGAGGTGTGGGAGGAGTATTCTATCACCAGAATTTCATTTTCACTGGACTTTGTAAAAAGATGACCTTTCATCTCCCTGGCAAAGCTCGAAACTGACTTTGGAATTTCTATCTTTTTGGCGGTAAAAATGTTTTAACTGCTTTGACCAATCACAAGTCGTTTCCCTGTCTGGGTCATGACCTTTGCTCTTTTCAGTTTATCCAGTGCTGTTTCTAGGGCTCAAAAACCTGCCAATCGTCTAGACCATTTCTGGGCCTTGTGGCGTGATTTTTATTTTTATATTAACCCCACTATGACTGCCACTGGACCATCACAAATGCTTCAGATTGCTTTTGGACCATCTTGCATGAATCGAGCATCAGTTTTTGAGTGGCATAAGAGATTCAAGGAAGCCAGGGAGTCTGTGAGGGATGATGAGAGGTGTGGGAGGAGTAAGGAAGTCAATACACCAGACTTGATTGGCTAAAGGGTTAGGGTTTCTATGTTGAGGTTTTAAGGGAGTTCAGAAAGAGATTCCTAGGGAAGAGGCCAGCACTCTTCAAATCGGGTCAGTGGCATTTCCACCAGGACAATGCACCAGTCCACAACTCCATCCTTGTCACAGACTATTTGAGCAAGATGGGCATCAAGACAGTTCCTCACCCTCCCTATAGTCCAGACCTTGCTTCCTGTGACTTTGGCTTATTCCTTAAGCTCAGAGGCTGTTGTTATGAGACAATTGAGGAGATGAAAGAGGCTGTGATGAAGGTCATTGACACGCTCACACGAGGACTTCCATGGGGCCTTCCAGAAGTTGTTGGAACGATATAAGTGCTTTGCAGCTGGAGGAAATTACTTTGAAGGGGGACTAGAGTTTCATGTGTGTACTATCAATAAAAGTGCCCATACGAAAAAAGTCTGTAAACTTATTTAATGATCCTCGTATGTTGAAATATAAATATTTGTGTATATAAAATACATTTTTCATCTTTAGGCTAATGATTTATCAATATACTTTATATATCATGTAGGATTATTGCATAATTTCTCTGCTGTGGAAAATTTTTCATAGAATAAAAACAAAATAACTGAAATAAAAATGTATAGCTATCAAAAATATTTCATCAATGTTAAATGATATTTCTCAGCAGAAATATCAACTGCATGGAGATGATTTGTTTTGTAATTTTTTTGTTCAAATGGCATTTGTTATTTTTTTAATGTTTTTACTAAAACCATTCATGTGCATGAATATCTTAACTCTTGCAACTACCATTTTTGCTTGATTAATCAAAACGATTACTAAATATAGTATTGCATTTAGAAGACTTTTATACTCATTTTGGATTTTTTTATTCCTGCTTAAGAGAAAGCTTGTTTTTATTCCAATGGTATAATTTCTAGCACTCTTTTGACATTTTGGTAAACTTAAACTAAAGCTGATACAGTTTCATTTGTTTAAGTTTACTCTGAATTAGTGTTTCTACACAACCTTGAATCTGTTGCCAAAATCTTTTATTTATATAGATTATAATTCAGTTCTTCTAGATTATAATATATTTATATAGATTATAATTCAGTCAATTTTCCCTGGCTTTCTATGACTTTATATAACCTCCCAGATAAATGATGTATTCCTTCATGAAAGAATGCTTCTGGTTTTTATTCAGTAAACAAACTTTCTATATATTTAGTCCATTAGAACCACAGACCAGACAGAGAGTGTAGCATGGAGCAAAACTCCTAAATTTCTGAGAGTGACCAGTTGAGAAAATATGCCACCACATTTGTCCTTAATCTACCTATCATTTTTATTTTGGATTCTTGTTATATTTTTCATAGCCAGTGACTTTCCAAAAATTACTTTATCTGAATCCAGCAAGGAAAACAGAAGTATTAGAATACTGATCAATATTTAAAATCTAGAATATTGCTTAAGCTCAAAATTTTCATTTAAACTTTGCAAACCCATTGCATAACCTCTGTTGCACATTTTCTTAGATTAAACATGATGGGAAAACAGTGTCGGTGTACATTGTATATTCAGCCATGAAAATAGAATTTCTCTTGCATTGTGTAAAAGATGATGCTGAGAAATTTTGCATCAACTATTTCATATATTCCTAGAAAATTCAAAAACAGAATATTATAAAGATATTAGAATAAAAATTGAAATATAACCTACTAAAACTTATATTATCCAATTTACTTAGTATTGATTTTTTTCAATAAATGCACTGTAAAGTTCATATCAAACCAGTCTGTTACTTTAACTCATTTGGTTTAACCTATGGAAATGCAGAAAAGAATAATTTCTCTTTGTCTGCAAGAGAAATCATTCATTGATTAATATTACTACTTTAGTAATGCAAATGAAAATACTTACATAGTTTGGGAAATATATTCTTTATAGTAATTTTTTGATTTGTATAATTTTGTTTTTGTTTCCATTATTATTATTCTCTTTGACTACCAAGTTTTTGTTTGACTGTGTATGCATGTTAGTGTTTACTATGTTTTAAAGTTGTCTACAAAATGTGCATGATAAATGACTTAAATATTTGGATATACTCCAACAACCATGTGAATATTTTACTTTGTTATATGTATGTAGTTATTCAACTCTAATGTTTGTTATAAATCTTTATTGAGTTACATGACAATTTGAATATTTTATCAAATCTCAATTGTAGAGTAAGTAGCAAGTTTAGATACACAAGAAAACTGATTAAAAATACCCTTAAAAAATCATATAAATGGTGTTAGTATTAAATGGAAATAAGTATTATTACTAATCGAAATTTTGCTTTATATGAATCTCTCTTAATGAGACAAATGTTTATTTGTTCAATAAAATAGAAGAATCTTTTTTTTTCATTTGAGAAAGTATTGAATAACAATTCCAATGAGTGGTGACTTTATAGCAAGACATATTGGATGTTTTGAGTTAGAAAGTATTATCAATAACGCTAGAGGAGAAATTTATCTATTTTTCAAGAAGAGATACAGAAATCCAGTGCATCTCTTTCCCCCTTCCTCCCAATCACATAGCAAAATTTCTAAATTGAAAAAAATAGATCCTACATGCATTGCTAACTGAGGAATACATAAAAATAGTTGCACATCTCTTCACTGTAAGAATCATTGCTGTGGAAGAACTCTTAAGACTGTATCTAGTATATGTTGATTTTAAAAAAAAATGTAAATGCAATTTTAATAATGATAGTATATATTCTCACCGCTTAGATTAAAGCAAGGAAAAATTAAGGAGATTAAATGAGATAAAGTTCTGTGTCCCAATTTTCCTGAATTGTTTTATGCTAGTCTACTTTTAATTGTATACTTGACAACCATGAATTTTCGTTCCTTTTGATATTGATTGATATTTAGGAAAGAGTGAAGGATTCTGATTAGCATTTTATAGTTATTGAGATTATATTAAGAAGTTGAATGATTGAAAAATTATATTCAATGCAGACAAACTAAATTATCATTCAATTGTAAATTGGACTGGAAATTGCTTCATTCTCTAAAAAAAAATATTGCTATAATACCTCATTTTTGCTGAGTTATGGTTATATAGAAATTTTGAAATGTTAACCTAAAAAAAATTACTTTGTTTTTTCTTTCTTTTTTTCCCTTTTCCTTTTAAACTTCATCATAAATTGATTCTGATTATTTATAAAATGATTTGCTTATTCACTTATAATAATAATAATAATAATAATAATAATAAACAACAACAATGTTTTTGTAAGCTTTGCTTGAAATTGTAAAATTATACCATTAACTGAAGATTTTGTTGTTTTCTTTTTTCACTGGGCATGGTTATGTTTTGCTTGATATTCAGTAAAAAATGCTTGAGTTATGCAAAATTATTTAAGCTAATCTTATAATATTTTATAAAGATTATGAGAGCATTTAGGTTTATCTTTATTATTATTCATTTCAGATATTCACCGCATCCCCACCTCTTGTATTAGGTCTCTTTGATCGCACATGCAATGCAGAAAATATGCTCAGATTTCCAGCATTATATAAAACGTCACAAAGTGGAGAACTTTTCAACATCAAGGTGAGTAATGTTTGATATAATCAATTGGAAATAAAGCAATAGTTAGAATTAAGTTTTGAGACTTGTGCCTTTTAGATTATTATTATTTATTGCCGAAAATGACACCTTGTTTTTTAATCTTTTTAAATTGATTTTGAAATTTGCTGTCAGGTAACTGACAAATTTCTGAAGGTTCTGCTCTCACCATTATTATTCCATTACTTATAAATGCAGTTAAGTTTGTTTCACCATTTCTGATGGCTATCTACATACAAAACTCACTCAAAAAGTATTGAAACTGAAGTTGTATTTGTGAAGACAAAAATGAACAGTGAATGAAACATTAATTTTCTTCCAACTAGTCCCCCTTAGTATCAAACATACTTGTTCCAGCTAGTTTTCCATTAGTCAAAACACTTCTGGAACTTGTCTTTTGATATGATGAATCTATGCTGTTGTATTTCTTTTAATGTCCTCCACATCCTTAGATCACTCACCCTTGAGATGAATTTTCAGTTTAGGAAACAAGAAAAAATTGCACAGAGTGAGGTCTGGACAAGTTGAGCAGTATGCAGGTGCATTGTCATGTTAAAGCTGCCACTGACCAACAGACCAAATGTCTGGCAGTTTACAACATATCTCTATACTTCCAAGTAATCTTGTTGGGTGAGAGTTTGACATTTGGCAACATATTCATGGTGAACTACGTGCTCATTGTCAAAAAACACTGAAAGCAGCTCTATGGTCTCTCCCTGAATTTGATGATTCTTCAAGTAACCTATTATGTTTTTCAAAGTCAGTATCAATTTCTGCACACAAAAATAAATCAGTAGCTGTAGTCATCCAGAACTTCTGCTCTCTATCAGAAATGGTGAAACAAACTTAGCTGCAACTTGTCTTCAATAAGAATGGCTTAACATGATTCAGGGAAAATGCTTATCTTATCACAAAGTTGGAGGTGTAATTTATTATCATAGGAAATTGGGTTGACAAGCCAAGTTCAAATCCTGAATGATGCTAATGCCCTCAGGAAAGGCATAAACCATCTTTTCTCCTACCTATGGGTAAATAGTAAAGAGGATTGGGCTTTTTAAAGCCTTAGTATAGCAACCAGTCTAGGAGAAAGTAAACTCTAAGTTCAAACTCCACTTAAAAATTGACTTTGTATTGCATTCTACTTGTAGCAGAGGAGTTGGGTTAATACATACCTCATCACAATGTTCTCTAATCATCAATCTTCTATTCACCTTTAACTGACTGTATATCTCAACTGCTTCACTATTTCTCTTGGTGGGAGCAATCCCCACCCCCACCCACACACACATCACCAGCTCATTATTTACTGATGATGTTCTTTTTTTTGAAGTAGCAATAACAATCAAAGACTCTGGCATGACTCATTGAATTATGTCTATAAGCTGCTTTCAGGATTTCAAAGATTTCAGTACCAGTTTTGCTCGGTTTTTAGCAACATTTAATGTAAACTCATTGGTCAGTATTTTCTGATGCGAGAAAATGTGACAGAAAAATTTTTTTAATGAAATTGAATTCTCAGATGTGCAATTTATATGATGTCTAGACATACAGACAAAAGTTGCATAGCTAGTTGGGGTCCAGGGGCAATCACTCTTTGAGTAAATTCTTAAAAGGGTTTGTTTTTTTTTTTGTTTTTTTTTTTTTAATAACCTTTTGATTATTTTTTCCTTGTGTGATAAAAACTAAACATTGGTATTTTTTATATTATTACTTTATTTCATGGTATGCAAGAACTTATTAGAATTTTCACTTAATTCCACCGATACCCCACTTTAATTATAAGATCATATTTGCAACAAAAGATTCCATTAAGACTAAAGTGAACAATAAAACATATTCAGGTGTCTATTTATCTGCTCAACCTTTGAGCCGCAGAAGAGTCTATTCAAAACTTCCAAAGACATAGATTATCAGTAATAAAAACAAATAATTTGTACATAATTATATGGTTTCAAATAGTTGCAATATCAATATTTTAAGAGCTAATGTATTTAAGTTCGCAATCATTCTAAACAATATCTACTGGAATCATAGATTAGACCTTAACAAATACTACTACTCTGGGTCAGTGGAGCTGGGAGTAATGATAACAAAGGGTTGATTCATTTTTCAGAACTCTATCACTGGACAAAGATTTAGGAAGTTGCTCCAAATATACTCTTTACACACTGCTATGCTCATAAATTACATTTGATGCCATAAACTCCAGTATTCATACAAAGTTTATTTTTGGAACTCAAGAAAGTATTTATACTGTTTTTTTTGTTTTTTATTTCGAACAGTTTACTTCATCTTTCAGTACTTAAAGAAGAACAATTCAGTCATCCAAGTATTTCAGACTGACTTTAAAAAAAACAGTGATATTAGATGAGTGTCCAGAAAGTTGTTATAAATAGAGGAAGCCTTGCTGAGGCAGAAAATATTCTGGAAGCACTCAGAAACAAACAAATTCTCAATTATTCTTATATTCAGGAAGGAAGTAAAAGTCAATATTTTCAGTTTCTGAGTATATCTACAAAAATGTAGTCAAGATCTGGTAACAGATCTCAGTTGATTCACAACCCAGTCAGCTGGGGCTATAGAATACACCAACTGCATCTCTGCAGAGGGTTAAGACTCTTCCAATGAGTGTCCTGGATATGACATTAAACAATCTGATTGCAAGGCTTCAGTCAATGGAGCTCTGGTGGATGTGGAAAAGCCCTTCATTGCTATTGCTCCTAGGTCCACTCTGATAGGGTCCTATCTATGGGTCAAATAGAACTGTTTCATTATTTAAACTGAGTGCAAACAAATGACATACTAAATTGAATTGTTTGGAATAAAACTGTTTGATCATTTAAGTGAGTGTAAACAAATAACTGATGTTTAATTGAATTGTTAGTGATACATAACAATATTTGGAACAATTTAACTGTATGCCAATAATGTTGAATAGAATAATTAGTGTTGAATAGCAATACTCGTAATCACTTCACCATCTGCAAACAAATGATTAATATTGAATAGAATTATTAGTGTTGGATAGCAATAATTGAAACCATTTAACTATGTTGAAACAATTGCAATACTTGAGTACAAACAAATTAGCTCTGACTCATTTAAAAATGAAATTACCGACAAACTAATCTCTTACATATCATGTATATCTATCTAAATATGTGCAAAGAAATGACTGATGTTAAATTTTGACAGTTATATAGCAATTCTTGAAACCATTTAACTGTGTGCAAAAAAAACTATCGCTCAGGCTCATTTAAAAATCTTAACAAAACATGTTTACAAATCATATATATTAATTAGATATGTATAAACAGGATTTGGCATTGTTTGATTTGCCATAAAACCAAACCAAATGATTAATATTGAATAGAATTTCAGTTAGATAGAAATAATTGAAATTATTTGACAGTGTAGAAACAATAATAATACTAGTGCAAATGAATTAGTTTTAACTCATTTTAAAATGAAATTCCCTACAAACTATTCACTCAAAAATCATGTATATCCATTTAAATGTGTGCAAACAAATGATTAAAAGTAAATAGAATTATTTGTGTCTGATCAAAATACTCAAAATGATTTAACTGTGTGCAAAAAGTGAGCTCAGGCTCATCAAAAAAATGTTATCAACAAAATGTGTTTACAAATCATATTTGATATATATATATATATATATATATATATATATATGTATATTTTGAAAAACATGTGATATGAGTATAAATCTCAAATAACATAGAGAATGAAGTAACAAAAATGTTATATTTTATGTGGAATACACACAGCACAGAATTTGCCCAGTCAGCTGGGGCTGTAGAATTCACCAGCTACTTCTCTGCAGAAGGGTAAGACCCCCACCCCATCCTAACGAGTGTCCTAAATATGACACTAAACAATCCAGTGATGCTGGGGCTTTGGGGAATGCAAAGGACCCCTTCATTGCCATTGCTCCTAGGTCCACTCTGACCTGGAATTGTAGCACCTGATAGGGCCCTATCTATGAGTTAAATAGAACTAACTGCATACTTATGCTAAACTGAATTGTTTGAATTAGAACTGTTTAACTAAACTGAATAGCTTGAAATAGAAATATTTTTGACAATTAAACTGTGTACTTGCATTTAAACTGTATACTTATGCTAAAATGAATTGTTTGAAATGGAACTATTTTGGGCATTTAAACTGTACTTAGACTAAACTGAATTGCTTAATATAGAACTGTTTTGACATTTAACTGTATAAACAAAATCTATGCTTATACTAAACTGAATAGCTTGAAATAGAAGTGTTTTTAACAATTAAACTGTGTACTCATGCTAAACTGAATTGTTTGAAATATAAATGATTATTTATATAAAAATAGATTTGTCATTAAATAACCTACAAAGGTTGATATGCTATAAAAACAACCAACAGCACAGAATGTAAAAGAAAAAAGATTCCATGATAAAAATGATGTTTGAAAGAAATTCATATTTTAATATTACTTAGTGTCTTTAGATTCTGTTATAAATTGTTTAGGTAAGAGGTTTAATCATTTCAAAAATATTTCTTCTAAATTTCATGCTTTAGATCCAAAATATTTGGACAACATAGATATGGTGAACAATTTGGAAATTTTCATTGATGCACACTCAGATGTTAAACTCAATCAAAATGGGTTTCTGCTAGAGTTTCTTTCATTTAAGAACATGTACAATGAGATAATGAGTTCTAGCAATATGACAAGTTCAAGTGTTGAGAATCTGAAAATCAATGTATCTAAATTCGTAATTGCCAGAAATATGGGACACCCAATGATAATCCAACTCGGTAGCAATGGTCTCTTAGCCTAGTTAACTAACAATTAAATCACGAGGTTCCCAAAATGACTGTTATTGTTGTTTCATACATTTTTTGTATTTGTTTTGGTTTCACTTTATTTAAAGATGTAAAATAGTTTTAATAACAGATGTTTTTTGTGGGGGGGTAATTTTTATTCTAAATTAGATATAGACTTCTGATCCAACTTTAAAACTGCATTTTCCTTAAGTTTTGAATTTTAAATACAAAATAAAATGTATAATGAATTTAAAATTATTTGGCATGTACCTTGACATGTTTTTCTCAAACTTCACTCACCCAAACTTTAGAAACTGGTTATGTCACTGGTCAAAACAGATCAGTACCAATTTGAAAGAAAATTATGAAGCCAGTCTCAATATCTTTTGAATATACCTCATGTTATAAATTCATTATGAGAAACAAAATTATTCAAAAAGAATTAGAAATTAAGCAGTGCATTTTTAAGAGTGAGGGTTAGAATAATGATCCTTATTAAATAGAATTTCAAAAATTATCTACAATTTGGTCCCTCTTTTACAGGTATTCTGGATGTGGATCATCAATTCCATTTATCATTCCATTTTACTGTTTTGGTTAACAGTTGTTGCACTCAAACATGGTAAGTAGTTATGATTAAAATGTAAAAAAAAAAAATTTTTTTACTGTCTGACCAGGTTAAGATATTTTTTAACTTAAGTTTCTCTTAAAGTAACATTACTTTATTATTTTACCGCTTTTACTTTACATTCTTAATGTATGAGGATCATTAAATAAGTTTACAGACTTTTTTCGTATGGGCACTTTTATTGATAGTACACACATGAAACTCTAGTCCCCCTTCAAAGTAATTTCCTCCAGCTGCAAAGCACTTATATCGTTCCAACAACTTCTGGAAGGCCCCATGGAAGTCCTCGTGTGAGCATGTCAATGACCTTCATCACAGCCTCTTTCATCTCCTCAATTGTCTCATAACAACAGCCTCTGAGCTTAGGGAATAAGCCAAAGTCACAGGGAGCAAGGTCTGGACTATAGGGAGGGTGAGGAACTGTCTTGATGCCCATCTTGCTCAAATAGTCTGTGACAAGGATGGAGTTGTGGACTGGTGCATTGTCCTGGTGGAAATGCCACTGACCCGATTTGAAGAGTGCTGGCCTCTTCCCTAGGAATCTCTTTCTGAACTCCCTTAAAACCTCAACATAGAAACCCTAACCCTTTAGCCAATCAAGTCTGGTGTATTGACTTCCTTACTCCTCCCACACCTCTCATCATCCCTCACAGACTCCCTGGCTTCCTTGAATCTCTTATGCCACTCAAAAACTGATGCTCGATTCATGCAAGATGGTCCAAAAGCAATCTGAAGCATTTGTGATGGTCCAGTGGCAGTCATAGTGGGGTTAATATAAAAATAAAAATCACGCCACAAGGCCCAGAAATGGTCTAGACGATTGGCAGGTTTTTGAGCCCTAGAAACAGCACTGGATAAACTGAAAAGAGCAAAGGTCATGACCCAGACAAGGAAGTTATAGCGAGGAATTCAAATGTAGTGAATACTAATTGTATTTGAATGGAAATCGTAGATAACCGAAAGTTTATTTAAACTTATTTCTAACTGCAGAAATAATAATTGGGAATTTATTATCACAAATAATAAATTACATTAGAGAAAATCCTTTATGATTAAGGATTTTATCAGAAATATCTGAAGAGATATTATGAAAGTCGTTTTCTGTGAGCAGGCTATGTTGGATAACATTTTTATGTGCTCAAAAATTGTAACTACTTCCAAGATGAAGATAGGATACTTTATTGTTTGCTAAAGGGACCAAAAGCAAAAAAAGAAAGGGGGGAGAAAGAGGAAGTTTCCTCCCCTTAACTGTAAAAGAAACAAAGTAATGACATTTCAACTTCAAAATAAATTGAAATTAAGAGATTGTTTCTCGATGGATACAGTTAAACAAAATTGGCCATGACTCTAGCTTCATTTGGAAAGGTGAACTTTATTGTTGACTTGACATCTTCATACATGTATATTTTTGTGTTTTTGCTTACATAATTTATTTTCTTAAAAATAAAAAAAGAAACAAAAAAAGAATATAACCATGCGTCATATTGTTTGTCTAATTTGGAATTCATTGCACTTTAATTTATATAACATCGCTATCTCCACCCTTGACCCATTCTCATTCATCCACATCACAAAACTAAACCTATACGCAATCTTTATGCTTGACTAGCTATATGAACTTTTGGAGTTATCACCAAAATATAACTGGTCACAGAGAATCGATTTGATAAAGATTGGGTGGTTCGTGACTCTAGTCAGAAATTCTCCCTGACAACCCAGGTTAATGTAACCTGGAAAAATAGAAACGTTACACATTCCATACGTTTCTGTGGCATTTTTTCTAAGTTTAAAACAGAATTTTATTGCATATCATTCTTCTAAAGTGTCCTCATGTCCAGATTGCATTTTTGAAATTCACCAGCTGTGACAATTAGTAGAGTGTATTTCAATTCCTGCTGTAGCTGTTCATTTGAATGTGAAATCACCAGCTGTGACAATTAGTAGGGTGTATTTTAATTCCTGCTGTAGCTGTTCATTTGAATGTGAAATCATAAAAATTGGTCAGTCATCTCATAAGATGTATAGCAATAACAGTGAATTTTCAAGAGTCTATGACAATTTTAAATGCCTGTACAAAAAAAGTCTGGAAACTTATTGAAGGCACCACATATTTAAAGATTTTTGTAACCAGTGGTTTAAAAAATTTTCAAACACATGCATATGAAGCTGATCATAAAATAAGCTGCTTTTTTATTTTCCAATTTTTGTTTAATATTTTACTTCACTATTTTTATTTGGTGTTTAAAATTACAAGAACAACACATTCAAGAGTCAGCAGATATAAATCTTATAGTATAATTTACACCAATTTCTTATTCATTCAATAATACTAGTTCTTCAATATACAGTCATAGTTTTCTTCTGTCACCAAATTTCATATCATTTTTAAGAATCATATTCTCTTTTACTATTTTCTTTTATGTGTTATAAGATATATGATTATATTCTAATAGTTTTGTTAATACAGCAACAAATTTCATTCACTATTAGCTATAATAATTTACTTACAAAATTACTGAAATAATACAAATCTTTGAAAATGGCTTTACTTGAGGAATAACACAAGATTAGCCAATGTGATTGTGAGTTCAAATCACACTATTTAATTACATTTTTCTTTTTTCTAGAGATACATTGTTAATACAAACAAATGTAGTAAGATAATTTTTATGCTTTAGGAAACTGAGATAATCTTTAGTATCAGATTTAAATAACGGGTTAGGTATTAATATAAATCTATTTTTTAAAAATTTTATATAATATTACCAATATTAAAAGGAAATCTTTTAGTAAATTTTGATTCTTTGAAAATACTTATTCAGCAGTTTTGTTAAAAATGGATTTTTGCATTTGATTCCTTTGTTTATAGATATTCTTTACACAAATGGTGAAGTTGGTAATTACTTGCTGCTTGGAAACTTTGTATATACGGTAAGTTAAAAATTATTTATTCATTAAAATACCAAATACTTGTTAATTGATTTGTATTTATTTTCTAATTAAAATGATATTTACAAAACAGTATTTTTCATTGGGTATTTTATTAATGATTATGATAAAAATAATATTTTTTATAAGTTTTGGGCCAAAATTTTCTTTATTTCATTTTATATTCATTTATATTAAAAGCAAAATTGACCTTATTTCTTATCTTATTTTGTTATTGATTTTTTGCAGTATGTTGTTATTACTGTGTGTCTAAAAGCTGGCTTGGAAACCAATGCATGGACTTGGGTATGTCAGATACTATTAATGATTAATTAACATAAATGATATATATAGTAATTATTTTTTTATGTGCTATTTAATAATCTTATGATATTTTTCCAAAATAAAACTTGAATAATTTGTTATTGTGATTTTTTTTTTTTTTTTTGTGTAAACAGTAGCAAGTTAAATTTGATAATGAATTTGTGAGAATACAATTTGAAAATCCAGAGAAAAGTAAATATATTCATATTTACAAAATAAATATATACATATGTTCATGGATTTTAGTTACATATGTAAATTGTGTGAATCCTCTAAATTAGAACTAAGAATTTTTGTTTTACACTTAATATTGTGAAAACTTTTTCCTGAATAATTATAAAAAAAATTTAGTTTTCTTTCTATTCAACACTTTTGTCTCACCTCAAAATTTTTATCTTGCAGTTAACTCACCTTGCAATTTGGGGAAGTATAGCAAGTTGGTTTATGTTCCTCATCATATATAGTCATGTTTGGCCTGTCATTAATTTGGCCCCCGAGATGGTAGACATGGTAATTATTTTTATATATTTTTTTCTTTTAAAAAAAATTGTCCACATTCAGTCTTGTTTTATTTCATTTTTTACCTTCTAAGGAGAAGAATTAAGTAGTTAAACATGCTAAAAAGTATAAATCTCTAATAGTTTTAGGAAGGCTGTAGTATAAAAGAATCTTTGATGGTGATTTGATTTTTTTTTCTTTTCTTCTTTCAAACTTATAAGTAGTATGCATGAAAAATATTATGAAATGGTACTTCTAAAATCTGAAAAATATAATTATGTAGTTGAATTTATCTTTTACTAGTTTATATTTCCTTTGATTTTTAATTCATCAACTTATAACTCATTTTTAGCATGGAGCTTGTACATGATTTGGTTTACATTCTTAAAATTTTATTATTTCTTTTCTTTGGGCTACTCACTACTTTTTTATCATTTGTAATTTTAAAAAGTGAGAATTTCTATTTGTATTTATTTTTTATTCATATATTCTACTTGATTTCTTATTTGTAGGATTAGAATTTTTATACTTCTCAAAAAATGTTATTTTTTTATTTTGTCAGGATGATCATGTATTTGGCTGTTTGATATTCTGGTTGGGGTTACTGTTGATCCCAACAACAGCTTTACTCCGTGATGTCATGTGGAAAGTGTAAGTAGATTTTCCATTTTTGCTATTTGCTACTTTTTTTATGTGTGGAATTATTCTTTGTAGCATTAAGATATTCTAGCTATGGCAAAGTGTATAAATCCTCCCCAAAAATATTTAATTAATGTGTTAAAATATTTCAATCTTAGTTTTTGCATGACAAAACTGATTTTTTATTAGGTTTTGTTTTATGAGATAAATTATTTGATAAAAATCAATATCTATTAATGTTATAAAAAACATACATGATAATTTAATGATTACATTATTATAGGATAACTGTTAGTTTATAATACAGATAAATACTATACCGTCTATTTTCTTAAAGTTTTTTTATACCATTCTTTAAAATAGTTATTGATGAATAAAATCAGATAATTAAGCGTTAAATTTTTAGACTTTTTAGGATGAAACCATATATTCAGTTTAAACTTTTTTTTGTCCTATCCTTTATATAAACATACTAAAATCTCATCCAACAAAATATACAAATCTTGCATTCATTTGCTATATGAAATCTATTATATTAATGATTTTTAGTTGTCTTAAACGTGAAATGAAACTCATATTTTAAGCTAAAAGCTGTATGTGATAAAAATAATCCACAAGTTTCATCTTTTCAGCCTCTACTGTATACAGCGAGTTAAAAAAAAATTTTATTTCTGTGTTTTGTATGACTTCAGATATGTAAACCTTTTTTAAAATTAACTCTTTATGATTTTTTTTATACGTAGTATCAGACGCACATTGCTTAAAACTTTAAGAGAAGAAGTACAAGAAAAAGAACTTGCCCATGAAGATCCATCAGGAGTAGTATTGAAATCAACTAAAAGAAGGTAAGTATCACATTTCTAAATTAAATTTTTTATCCTTGCATGTTATCTAACTAACCTATGAGACACTTACCTTACAGCCTGATGGACTTTCCTCGTTTGAGATTTTGTAAAGATTAATTCAGTTTTCATTTAAAAATTGCATTGAATGTATGACGTGTGTGAAAGCCCTACCTGCCCATACTACTGCACCTTGACACTACACCTCTTTCCTGACTGATTGCTTTGTACTATAGCTCTACTCCAGCTAACTAGCTGATATATCACAATTGCCCTGACATACCCTTGAAAAGTTATAGTATTTGATATGTAAAGCAAATAGTTGCAATTCCAATTCAAATTATCCAGAGACCTTAAATGTTTGTCATTAATTACCTGTCCATATTTAAGTCCATTTATTTTGCTATGATACCACCTATTTTTTTAGAGGTGTGAATTTTTGCGATGGCGCGGTTTTGCTGCTGATGGTAAGTTGCTAACACACAGCAACAGGGAACTTTCCCTTAGTCATGCCTACGGTTCTACACTGTGTTCCTGATGAACCATCACCCAACAACACCCAATATACACGTCAACTTACTTTAATTCCCATTAAAAGTCTTTTTTCTTCTTCTTAAGTAAAGAAAATTGAAAAAATGTGTTAGTGATATATCTCTATGGAATTTGTTTTAAATAGCTTACAAATATTCTTGGAAAGTTTTCCCGGTTTTTTTTAACTTAAAAATGTTTTTTTTTTTTGTTTTTTTTTTTCTAATTATAATATTGTTTTATTCAGTTTGTGAGTTTCAGTTTCATATTTTTCAGCTCCTTTTTATGGGTTGTTAGTTTTACCCAGTGTTGATAAACCCGTAATGGGTAAAATTGATTTAATTAAAATATTTGCTTTAATATTTTTTTTTATTTGTCCACAACAGACTAAAAAGTGTCCTTCCAGGGAGCTGTATGGCAACTTGTACTTTTAACAATCACAGGAATATTGAATAGCCATCATTTCAATCAAGTTTTTGGCATGTCCATGCTTAGTTGATTGGACTTACTATTTGGAAATGTGCATTATCTTAGATATATTGTAGCATGCCTTTGCTGTGGATATACCGCAGCACAACAATTGTGAATAATTTTTGGCAGGTAGCTGCTAGAGGTGGTTGTCAAGAAAATGTGGCTACCAAATTAAATGGCTCATAAGATTTTAGATCTGTTAAACCATTGAAGAGTAAATATTAATAATTACACTGGCAAAGAAACCCCAAGGTACATATTAACAAAGAAAAATAACTAAAACAATTTAGTTATTACATTGATTTTTTTTTTTTTCTAGATTTTAATTTTTCTTGGGGATTTTTATGGGACCTCAGTTGCCAACAAACACTCTAAAAAGAAACTTCTTATGTTAATTAATGGTAAGGTTATTGATGTGTAAATTGGAGTGAAAAATTTATCTGATAATTATAAACAACAAAAAATAGTCTGTTATATTCTTGCTTACATTATTCACTACATGTTAAGTTGTATACCTTTTTACAATGAAAGTTCATGTCTTTAAATTTTTGTTGAAGTAACCTATTTGTGTTTGTTTTAAGATATTTTTAGTCTTAACCTAATGAGTTTTTATACTAAACAATAAATATTGCTGAACAATATGTCAATTGCTGCGATTAAATTGTTCCCTGAAACATTTTTACCAGATATTTAAAAATCAATGTATCTTTTACAAAGATAGATTTTTCATAGAAATGACAATAAAGACCTTTTCAGTTATTAAATGTTTTTAGGGAAAAAAATAAAAAATACTCAATTTTTATTTAAAATTTATTTTTAAACAAAAGTATAGTTATAAACACATTTAATACATACTCTTTTATGCAAATATTACATGTATATTGATATGCATTGTAAATTGAATTATTTTTCACATATTTTACTTGTGAAATTCTAATTGTTTTGTTATCAACTTTGTGAATAACAGTTTATATACACTAAAAAAAGTCTCAATTTAAAGAAACTCTCAAAGTACTTCAATATAAGACAATATGAAGCAACTTTTAAATAGAATATGGAACTGTTCTCATTTATCTGATACTGAAGTTGCTTTATGAGATCTTTGTAAGTAAAATATTTACTATTATTTTTGTATTGTTTTATTCTTATTGTATTTCTGTTTTTAGTTTAGGTTTCAACTATTTATTATTTTGTCCTTATCTAGTAACATACTGATTGAAAATATATATATTAAATTCCCTCATACTGTCATAAAAAGTGTCATATTCTTGAAAATATATTGTGGTTACTAAATAAAATTTTACTTAAGTCTTTTTGATAATTTTATCATTCTTTAATAAGCTATTAAATCTTTAATTTTATCATTTTATGTTAAAATTTTCTATGAACTTCTAATGGAAATAATATATATATTTTTAACCTTTGTTTATGGTATGGATCTAAGACTAGTGTGAGGAAAATATTGACCTTTTGTTAAAAATGCTTCTAGGTGTATTAATAACTTACATATTCAATATGAAAAGTTATAAAATTTTAGAAAGACAACCTACCTAATATATTACAAAAAATTATTTTACTGAATTATTCACAACCAGTTATGGTTTCAAAATTTTTTCAGCAAAAATAAAAACAAAATAAGACTATGTAAATCAATCTTTGATTTACATAGTTCTTTCTTTCTTTTTCAAAATTTAAAAAAAGTTGGGTTTTTAAAGCTTTCTTAACAAATTATATGCAAAAATATATTATTCCATTTATTATGTTATAATTATTTTCCTTTGGAAAATTCATTTAAGTAATGGTGAAATTTTTAGAAAATTGCATTATTTTTTAAAAATCTTAAGATGGTTACTTTGTTCCTTTTTACTTTAATTAGAAATAATGAAAACTACTTTGTATTCATGTTATATTCAATGGCTCTATCTGAAATATTCATTTTTCTCTTTTTCTGATTCTATTCACTAAGAGATTAAATAAAAATTGTATATTGTCTATTGAAACTAGTAGTTAGAAATAAGAAACTCACTTGGACTTTTTCTTTTATTGCTGTAGGATAGCAAATCTCATAAAACTATACATCTGATGACTAAATCAAAATGCCTGAAATAAAAAGAAAATGCCTGTACTGTTTATTGATCTAAAAAAAAAAAAAAAAAAAATTTTTTTAATTTTTCATATTTTTATGTAGGCACTAAACATTGCATTCCAACAAGAATATGTTTCACTGGAAGCATTTATAGAAATTCTCTCAAATATATTTAAATTCTAAAATATTAGAGTTATACATTGAAACATCTGAATTTCTCTCACTTTTCTAATTTATTCAAAAAATTTGTTTATTGTCTACAATTCATGGAAGAGATATGTATAGGAAAATGTTTTTGAAAATTTTATTTGCAAAATTTGTACAAATTATCATTTATGAAATATTTAGTGATATTTTTAAAAAGTCATTGATGTGGGAATTATTTTTCCACAATTATTCAAAATCAAGTAAAAACACAAACATAACACTTCATACAATTAGCATGGCTTATTACTTTTGACTAAACTAGTTCTTCCATACTATTTTGTAAGGAAACTAATGGTGCCAATATATTCTTATAGTCAGTGTGATCTGTTTAAGAGTTTTTTTTTGGTGGGGGGTGTAACAGTAGATAATCATTAGCACATTATTTTTGTAGCCAGTGTATGCAGAAGTTTCCATCACTTTTTTTTTTTTTTACTAAAAACACTATTGAAAATCACTTTTTCACTGGTAACTTTTGTAAAACTGAAAAGAAATTGTCTTAAATATTGAACCACAAAATAAACTTGGATCAACATTTAGTTAATTGATGAAGCATCTTAATCTTATATGCAAGATATAACACAAGTATAATTACATAATGTGAAAATCACTGAGTAATTCTTTATTTGAATATTGTAGAGTACATTTTAAAATTGTGTACTTTAAACAGTTAATTTCCTTATTTTATAATCTTTTTACTTTACATATAATTTTAATTTTTCTTTGTAACATATTTATCCATGATTATATTTCTTATGCCTGTAATAGAATTATTCTTTTGTTTGTGATTGTGGTTTAATTGGTCAACTTATTTCCAAATAGATTCATCAGTTATTATTTATGTTCTCATATAATTACCTTGACGTGATCTTTTAGGGGGTTTTTTTCCTGCAGATTTTAACTTGAAATAAAAGAGCAGATTTCTTATGTCTAAATCATTGTTGATATGAAGATAATATAATATGTACAAAGTTCAATTAACATTTGCTTTCATATAACTTGATCCACTAGAATGTATATTACAGACTTTTTGTTTTACATAAATGTCAGCTGCTATTGTATTATGTCTAGACTTATTGTTTATGTTCTGCTGTTAAATTTTTTAATCTATTGAATTCTAAATGAACTTGGACTATATTGACTGTGATAACATTACATCTGTGTCCCTATTCCCAAAATGACTAGTTAATCCCTAAATACTTCATATGAGAAGACTTCTGTTAGAACTTTGCAAATAATCTAAATGACTTTTGAATGATAATGACAATTTTGGCAGAAAGGGAATAATTTCCAGGATTTCAGGAAAGAAAAAAAAGATTCTATTCAGAATGGTATGTAATCAGTATATTTTTTCTTTGTGGGCAAATCTCATTTCAAATCTTTTTGTTCTCAGCATACAATATCATAAAGAAATATTTAGTGATTTTATTCAAGAACATAAGATCTCACTCTTATATCCAGAGTTTGACAAATCTTTTATGTTCATTTTCTTTTCTGAATGCTTCTGCTGTCACCTCTTAACTTTTCCTCCAGTCTTTTTGTTATGGTCATTTAGGGACCATTTATCTATCCGATCTACTAACTACTCAGTTCTACTGCTGCTACAAATACCACTAGTATTACTACTTCTGCTTACTTCTTCATTTGCCCCTTCTCCATCTTATTGGAGTTGGCTAGCTGTCGCTTATCCTCCTGTGCTTTTCTTTGCAGCGATGCCAAAGAGAGAAAAAAGGTTCAGATGAAATACAGATGAGTTCCATTCGGCCAAGTTCAGTCAAGAAGTATCTGTCTCCGATTCTAAGCAACCACCTTGTTATGCTAGAAAACTTGCTGTCAAGCCAGACAACTGATCAGTGGCTGTGTTTACACATGCCCACTTCAATCTGTTGTTTGTCAGAGCAGATCCCTACTGCTCTGCCAAAAAGCACCCATGCACCACTGAACAATGCCAACTTCTGTCTTAGATAACTCTTTTAGTTACTTCTTTCTTTCTGTCTTTTCTTTTTTCTTTTTTTCTTTCTTTTTTTTTTTTTTAAATCCCTGTTTCTCTTATCATTGGTGCACCAGTATCTGGTCATTGCTGCAATCTCATAGATGTAGATCATACTCCTTTTTGCTTTTCCTTATATACAGTTCTTGGTGGATATGTCCATAGAGAAGACATGTCTACCTTTCTTGCTGCAAAGACTTTGCTGTGTTAAGCAGTCTATCATATCCTTACACATTCATTCTTAATCCTCGTTACTTTCCTTCAACGAGATTTTTTCCCTTTTTTCTTTTCCCTATATACACTTACTTCACAAACACTCCAGTCTTGAATAAGATGTTTTGTTTTTGCAATTTTTAAAAATTCAAAATTTTATCATTACTACTGTTTTTGTTATCACAGTATAAATTCTATTAAGTTGGTTTTAATTGAGATTATCCATTTTTATGCAGTAATTTGGCTTTTTGCTTCTCTCTTTCTGTTGACTATTAGTTAGGATTTGTTGCAAACCTTGGAAAGAAAGCCTATCATATTTACTATCTTCATTTGTATACTGACATGTTAAAGGGCACATTTGAAAATGAATCTATTAGTATTTGGTTTTGAAATAATTTATTATATAAAGATACAGAACATGATGCTACTGGTTATACAGTACAAATACAGATGAAACGTGTGACCCTTTTATCTGTAGTCAGGTAATCAATTACTTTAACATCAACAAAAGATTGTTGGGGATTTATATACTCAAGTTATTCTTGAAGTGACTATTTTAAAATATTTTATTTTCTTTTGAACGTAACATTATCACATTTCTTTAAAAATGTAAATATATTTATTCATGTATTTCTTATAATTGACCTGTAAAATACTCTCATATTTATCATCTTTTAATATTCTTAGATATATCTTTAATTCATAGAATATTGCATTAATATACAGCAATATTGCTTGTAGCTTTAGAAATGGGAACAGAAAAAAAAATTTATGAGTTTCTTAAAATGTAAATAATAGAATGAATGGTTTGATCTTATCCATATCAATTATAGTTGTTAGGACCTATGATATGACCATAATTAGTGATACTTGCTATTAATCAAATATCTCTCTATGAACATGTACCAAGTGATTTTCATTTCCAATGTAGTTCTTAATTTAAGTACTATTTATATTTACTTGTTGTTTTCTAATTCAGTAAAATATTTTACATATGGTATATCTAAAAAGAAATAGTTAATTAAATTTTATGCAAATTTTAATAAGTTCAATGGTAAGTAACCAAATCCATATGATTAAAATTAAAAGTTGTTAGCTATTTGATTTCTTTTAATCATTCATCTGAAAAATCTTCCTTGCATTGGATAAAAGCTTTTTGAGAACAGGTAATTCTTTATAACAATTTACATCATGTATAGAATTATTCTCTGCATATTGATGCTAAAATGTATTATTTTGTCTGATCCAACATTTACAGTGGTGTGGTTCATAAAAAATGTTTTATAAATATTGTTGCTATAGTTAGATTTACTTGATTACACATTAAGCTCATCTTTCTTTCATTTTGTAAAACACAGATTACTCATATCAAATGGTTGTCATAAAATGATAATGGCAGAAATTCTTTCAAAAATAAGAAATAATAATTTGAGTACCATGTATTCACTGACTGAATTTTGTTTATTCCAGTTATTTTGGCTCCATAAATCAGGTGTGGAATGTCCTAAATGGATTTATTTCCTTATGTACATTTTTATGTCCAGAAATATGTATTATTAACTTTTCTAATTAGAAATCATGATTAATTAGTTTCACAAGATCATAAATATCAGATTCATATATTCACTTCATGGTATGTAATGTCAATCAATATACCTTCTTTATAAAATTTTTTTTTGTTTGCAAACTTAAATAATATGCAAATATATTATCTTTTTTTTCCAACAGAAATTTAACCCATTTAATATTTATCAAAGCAGTAAATATTATTTTACATCACTAAATGTTTCTGGTGTAGTTAATATAATTTCTCTATTTGGCAATTACAAAAAACTAGGCCTCTTGTTATCTATTAGAACAGCAGATACTATTCAAACTTTGGTAAACCATACTAAAACAGAAACATTAGTAGCAGCAATTGGCATGTTGACTGCAAACATTTTATATTTTCAGTTGGTATTTTTTAACAATCCATCTAATATTTCAAAATTAAGTTGGATTATGACATGTCACTACTAACTCAATATAGCTTTTGACTGGGAATTCATTTCAAGAAAACTTCCTAGAATTCAACCAACTACTCTGTATATTTGAATTGTCCCTTTACTCTCTTAACCCTCTTATCTATGGTGCTACACAATTCAGCATACTTAACCACTTTGTCATATCCACTTATTCACTAACCCATTTATTACCTGTAGTACATTGCATTGCCAAGCATCAAGCATTATCTTGCGGATTTTTAACTGATTGCTTAATTTCCTTATGCACCAAAGCACAAGTCATGCTATCCTGGAAGGCTCCATGATTCAAACGACAGACTGCTGAGCCAACAACAACATGTCCAGATGTAGGCAATTCAGGCATTGTATCAGCCATCATATGCTACTACTACAGATGGTGACAAATACCACAGATGAGAGAGGAGAAATAGTCAAAAACAAATTCAACAAAGGTTGTATTATTCTGAAATAGACCAAACTTCAAGCTTTTCAGGCAGATTAACACTTCATTGAGAGCAACAACATTTACTTAAACCCTCACTTTTTCATGGCAAACTGATTTTTACTACCTTCGTAATGTTGTAACTGGAGAAATATATTAGATATATCATTGAAAAATGACTGCTTTTTCCCTCCATTCATTTGGTTCATCAGGTCCTGAGCCTGTTTGAGGCACTTTAAATTTCAAACAGAGCTTTCCATTTTCATTGAAGAATAAAATCATATGCACTCATTTTTCTTAAATCAGCTTGCCATAAAGAATAACCACTTTCTTGACTTCACCATGGCTTCTGCCTTCCATACCAAGCAAGTTGGTACAACTTAAAGAAATATTTTTTGTATTATCTGAATGCTTAGTATGCACTTGTAGGTTTCTACATTATATTTTGAGAAAAGTCTGACTCATTAAAACTTTCCCATCCTCTATATATATATATATATATATATATATATATATATGAGGGAGATTAGAGAAAAGGTTGCTCCTGTATGTGCTGTCATTTATTTTTGCTCCATTTCTCTCTCTCTCTCATTATTTTCTATTTTCACTTCTAAATGTCTTGATTTTTATTTCAAATTGTTACCAAAATGAGACAAGTTAGCATTAAACTTTTTGATATTTTCAAATGGTTTTACATTGAAAAATATTCTGTAGAAACCTAATGTTTCTCAGCATTCAGCTTCAAATTGTTTGTGATATTGTTAACATTGTAACAATTCAAACTATGTTCTTCTTGTTTTTTTATTTTCCACTTGGCATGTTTTATTTGATGAGTTGCTTTTTCTATTTTGATCATATTTACAAATTTATAAACTGTATATGTATGCATGTCTTTTCAGTATGTGTGTATGAGAGAGAGCAAGATTTCATTTGTATAACAACCATGGTTGTTGTCATTGAAACAACTCCCAAAACAGATTGCATGGCTTCTTGTATTTAACCACCAAGAAATTGCCTTCATACAATATTATATATAAATACTCTATCCAATTCACCCATTTTTATTTCTAACCATCAATTTTGCTTCTTTTTTTCCCCTTTTTTTTTCCTCTTTTTTTTTTCTTTTTTTTTCTGCTTATAATTTAAGCTATTCTTTTCTGAGAAAAGCTGATTGTTGTTTCTAAAATACCTGTTTATTACTAAACAGTTTACAATGCTGACATTCTGAATTCATTCCTGAAGATACCCAGCTGGGTTTTAAAAAATTTTAAATGCACCTCAGATAGATGCAATTAAAAACATTTTTCATTTCTCTTACTCACATGTTAAATTTAGTTACTTTAAAATTTTCATATATTAGTCTAAGTTCTAAACTTAGATGAGTAATTTAAATTTTTTTTATAGTTCTTTTTGGCTATTTTTGACATTTTTTTCCAATTTTAATTTTCTTTTAATTTTGAAACAATCATTTTTCCAAAATTTTCTCATTAGTCATTGCATTTATAATCATGACTAAATTTTTTTATTTTTTGAAAAACATCTTATATTCAAAGACTTCATTTAATAAATAAAAACAAGCTTTTCCACAAAAGATTTTTTTGTTTTTGTTTTGATGTAGTTTATTTGACCCTTCTTAAAAATATTTGGCTTTCAAAATGTATAGTAGGCTATGTGAAAACCCAACTGTTTGCTTGCTAGCATTTCATTGATCACTGCAAAAAGCTATTCTGTGAAGTTTTGCTCATCAGACATATTTGTATACCATATTGGTTTAATACAGACTTACAGGTTAGACATCTTTGGTCAACAATGACTGGTACTAACCTAAATACTTGTTTTTTTTGGGGGGTTTTTTTTATCAAATGTTATCTTTATTCTTATTCATTGTCCTGAAAAACTAATTGCTCCCTCTCACCACCTCACACTGGCAAATACTACTCTAAAACAATGGCTTTTGTGGTGTTATTTTTGACAACAAATATTGTCTTATTTAAAGATTTGGCTTAAGTTTCTCCATATAATTGCCAATAAAACCCATTTTATTAATAGTTTTTTTTTAATGTTGGATCAGTAATTTAGTTTCTTTTACTTTGTAAAAAATCTTATGAATATATAGTTAAATATATCACTCCAATATATTGATATTTTGAATATATTTATTGCACATCTTTTGTTAAGAATGATACAAATTTTGTATTTAAAGATATTAAAGATAATTTTTTTTCATGACTTAAAAAAAGCAGATTTATATCTTTATGAAAAATTAAATGTAGGTTCAAATTTTCAATGCTTCTTAAATGTATTTAATGATTAATCATTCTATGCAGTTTCTTCTTCCGAATATCAATGCAAATGAAATACCAAAATGACATTTGTCTAGAAGAGTATTTAACTGTTTTATCTTTATATTATCCATTCTAATATTTGCTTTTTATCTTACTGTATTTGAATATTATCATATTTTTTTTAAATATAACAAACTTATATCTCTTGATTTGCAATTATTTTGATAAATATACTACAAGGAAACTAAAACCATTTAATTGATATCTAAAAGAATTGAAGCAAAGAGGTTTGTCTTTGATTTAAAATTTTTGATAATTATAATGTTTACTATTGGTTTGATAGGAAAAGGCTAAAGTAACCCCTGAAATGCTTAAAAAATATCTAACAATACAATTTACAATATTGATATGATTTGATGCTAATATTACCTATAGTATCTAACTACAAATAGAGGCAAACTCAGTTGGAAACTTTTCTATGCGGCAAACTTATTACATTACATCCATTCTTTAAATAACAATATTATGTTACCTTCAAACACATTTCACCATGTATTCAATTTTGTAACACAATTCACTGAAATCTGTAAAAACAAAATCTAACAAAAAATATTTTTGTTATATAGTTTCTTAAAAATGGAGTATTTAAAATATTTTCATTAGTTTAATCATTAAACTATATTCATTAAACTTTTTTATTTAATTAATTGATTTTTCTATTAATAACATGTATTTTTATTATGGATTTCTCAAAGAATTCCACAAACTCTTTTAGAATAGTCATTAATTTTTTTCCATTTGTTAACTAACCGAATTCATACTGAAATGCAGGCTAGATCTTTCTAAAATTTTTAACTATTGATTTTATTAACAAAACATTTAACCTATACTTTGAGGTTAATATAATCTCTATGGCCAATTTTCCCATCTCATATGGGCAAAACAGTTTATTTAATCAGTTATTTGAATTCTATTTTCATATTATATTTGTATATCCCAATTTTTACTGTCTAAAAATGTATTGTCTGGTGCTGGCAGTGATTAATGATTTGTCCGTCCATTAAAAGTTTTTGTTAACTCTGTTTGTCACTAGTTCCTCTGTTTAGTAGACAATATTCATTGAATAAAGTTGTTTTTCATTTAATATCAGAGACTACAGACAAGTTATTCTATCTGTTCATACTAACTTACAGCTGACTTTTATTTTCTACTTTTGTAATTAAAGGATAGTTTCTTAAAAACAGGTTTATTCTAGAATAGTGGTTAGTATACTGGTGTAATATGTCTTCCTTAGTCTCTTCAGATTACTTTAAAATTTAATGAGTTGATACAAGATTTGATATGGATTCTACAAATGTTATAAAAGACTTATAAAAAAGTCTTTTATAACATTTGTAGAATTCATATAAAATCTTGTATCAACTCATTATTCTTAACTCAGTATTCTTAACTCCTTTCCCTGGAGTAGCACCCTCCCCTACACCTCAGTGTGGTAGCTATTGAAAAGAGAGCCTTCGGGTCACTCTCGACTAAGGTCACCAACAACTTATTCTTAACTCGGATAAATGAAAAAGGCAGCCAAAAATATTTTTAATCAGTATTCTTGATTTAGAAAATAAATTCTTTTTCTTGGAACTTATTTGTTGGGAATTGTTTTATAAAACAATTCATTCTCTAAAATTTTATATTTGAATAAATAAGATGAAATGAGCTATCTTCTTTTGACTTTGAAAAGTTGATTTTTAAAAAAAAGTTACTTGATTCTTTTAACTAGATAAACTTTAGCTAGGAAAATAGCAAATCAAAAATAGTATTCCTTTTTAGTATCTATTAGTTGAATTAATATTGTTTTTGAAGGAATTAGATCTGATTAAGAGAATAGTTCTTCAGTATTGGTGAATCTCAGAAGGAAAATATTTGATTCCTGTTTTATGAATATCAGGATACCAATGCTAAAATTAAATAATTCAATGTACATAAGCATATAATACTTTTCAGAGCACCCATAATGATTGTAGACAGAGTGCACTCTGAACTTTGTCAGAAATGCTTAATCATATTTAAATAATGGTACTTTTTTTTTTTTTTTTATACTGTACTATGCATAGTAAATGTCCAGATCATTTCTCTTCTTAATAATTGTATTTGTCAGAGTTGTTAGAACATATTTGGGAACAGAAATCAGGTAGTGAAGTCACTTTACTGACCAGAGGTTTATCAGTTGCTCCTTACATAGAATAGTTTTAAATAACTAGCCACTCATACGTGATTATTAAATTCAAAGCATGTTTATTTAGGAAACTTAATAGGATGTAGATAGACTGAATATTTAGTATTATCAAAAATTTCATTCATAAAAAATGCATTGAACGTTTTCTTTATGAAGTGAAATGAAATTAAAAAAGTAAATATGCTCTGTTGTTAATTTTTAACTACTAATAGATAACTGTCATGGTACGATTTCTTTCTAGCTTTTTGTTACTGGAATATTTTCCTAGGCTAAATATTATAATTTTTATATCATTTAACAAAAGCATATAGAAGAAACAAAAATAAACAGTAAGTTTTTTGTTTAGTCATAAATTTGCAGTGATACTTAGCTATCTAATTACTTTCAAAATCTATCTAAACACTTTCCTATTATTGAATATTATTATTAAATAGTGACATTTGATACCAATATTTACTTAAATTATTTCAATAATTCTTGTATTATCCATAATTGCCAATGCTTGTACATAGTTAGATACATAGATTGCTAAAATATTACTAGGGTATAATGTCTTAAACTGATCAAAAATTAACTAAGCCATTCAGTTTTTTTAAATGAACTAGGGTTTTTTGTTTTTTGTTTTGTTTTGTTAATGTGTCATTTGTTATTATTTTGAATTTTTATAGAGGTATCTAGTTATTTAGAAATTATCTTGAAAAGTCTCTGATAGAAGTCTTGAAAATTCAAGCTTCTTGTTTTTTCAATATTTTTTTATGTTTTTTCTCTGAGCATGTATAACCCCCAAGAAAATAGTTGCATGAGTAAAAAATAAAATAAAATACCTGCTAATTTATTTTTATTTTTTTAGAAATTTGCCTTCATTTTATATCAATATATAAGGGTCTTAAAACCATAATAATTTGCTTTTTTTATTATTAAACAGTTACCTTATATCTTAGATGACAAGTATTTTGGGTGTATTTGTAAAAAGAAAAAATATTGTAAGATACATTTGCTTGTGCATTGATGAAAAAGAAAAATAATTAAATGGTGATGAGTTGATTTTTCTATTATTTTTTATTTATTTTTGTCCATAATTCCAGCAGTGATTTGTTCCATTTGTCTTCTTCCAACTCCTGCCTCTTGTGCTGTTAGCACAATTATTACATCATCAGATGTTATGAAATTGATTCTGTCTGATGACTGCTGTTCTCAGAAGGGCTTTTTCAATAACTTTTTCTTTCTCACTGTGCCTACAAAATGTTTTTATACTATAAAAATTTTCACTTCATGTGGTGCCTTTTGAATATTTTCTCTCTTTCCCGCTCCCTTTTGTCAATATGACAATTTTTATCTGATTAATGACCTTAATAGTTGCTAAGAATTTGTAGATCTTGTCCCTGCCTTTCACCCTCCCCCACTTCCTTCACTCTGCAGAAAGTACTGACTATTGCAAAATGCAAAAAGTCACCTTTTTTCTGTTATCATTGGTTTTTAATTTTTTACAAAGACAGCTCCTATGCTGAGTTTTCCATGATGGTATGGCAGCAACAATTTGTATATTTATTGCTGTCTAGGCTAATAATCATTACTGTCTGCTGGATCTTCTCTCATTAGTCTATCTGAACAGCCAATCTCAGCAGCATACTAAGCATTTCTTTTTTACTATTTGTAGCATATCTCATTGCAGTTTTTATGTATCTTGCATCATAAATATCTTGTAGATAATTGTAATTAAAAGTACTTTTTATAGCTAAATTCATATGTGCCTTTTTCCTCCTTCAAATCTTCATCCAACATGAGAATTCTTTATTTTCTTACACACATATATAGTAACAATTTATTAGCAGCTAAATAATAAAATATTACTTTAAAACAAATTTCTGGTTGGACCAAGTCATTATAGTGTATAACACAATGATCATTCTCATATTATTGATTTTTAAAAATCCTCTTTAAGCTCAAATTGCTTTTATAATCTAAACCAGTGTTTATATATTATTGGAATAAAATATTTTTTAAATGGCAACTCTGGAAATTAATATTCAACTTTGTTTTAAAGTGAAAAAGAATGATCGCAGGCAGTGATTTCTTTACTTTCAATGATCACTTTCAAGAAGTAAAACTTCTTTCTGATCATGTATCCTATTTCTCATGTTATCTCCAGCTGCATGTACACTGTGGGTCTGCCAACTTAAAACTATGAAATTTAAAATGTTTAATGCATTTCAGTTTTGTACTGTTTTAAAATATTTTAGTGAATACTATTTTAGCCCATGTCGACTGAGAGATTATACTACACATAAATATTTTGTTTATAATCATCCTTCTCTATGTGAAATTACTGTTCACTCAGAAATAACTTTTTATATTGACTTGAGTTTATTACTCTTTAGATATTTTGTATTATTTTAATATACTTTTTATTCAGGTTTAGGAGAGCAACTAAAGTTGGTCTATTGCATTACTCTGATTAGAACCTAATGTATGAGAGAGTTTCATTGTAAGTGATCTCAGGTTCAAGGGTTTATAAATTACTCCACTCTGAGCACAGCTCTACAGCCAACCAGGCCACCACAAGTGTCTTTCTTTCACTCATCATAATCATCATCATCATCATCATCATCACTACCATCAACATCATCATCATTATTTAATATGTATATTGTTGGATTTCTTACTCTCTTTTTTTAATTTTCCCCATTCCATTCATTGTTGTATTTAAATTGATTTCAATTGTACAATCAGCCTTATATGTTTGTCAAAAATGCTTTTTTTTTTTCTTTTTTTTTCTTCCTTTTTTTTTTTGTCTGCTAGTTTTTATCATGTATAAAATACTGGAACTTAACCTTTTGTTCCAAGTATGATTTTCACCATTTTTGGAAAAATAAAGACAAATGCCTTTTTTCAAAATATTGTATTCTTTTTTTTTTATTCTTTGTGTTTCTCTTTTTATTGTTGCTGTTCTTTCTTAATCTCTCTTTTTATTCCAAGAAGATTGATAACAACTTATTTTAAATATGATTCATTTCTTGCTTTCCCCCCCCTACATAAACCTACATTTAGTATGTACATGTTATAATACTAAGTGTGTACACATTTGTTGCTCTCTCTCTTTCTCAGTATTCTATTAATATTTCCATTTGGAAATATCAGTTAAGATATCTAAACAATTTATAATTTTTTTTATATAGGGGCAATGAGGGTGGGAAGAGAATATCAGTTTGTTTTTTTTTAATTTCTTTTTTTTTTTAATATTACATGAATCCTCTAATATTATTTACCCTCCCTTTATGTAATGTTTCCTTCTCATGTGTTGTTGCTTTGTGCCATTAGAGACTTAGTGCTAACATCACTAGCATTCTATGTTTTCTCAGTCTTTATGCCTTAGTTTTTCTCGTTTGCTATTCTGTGTTTCCAGTTAGAGAAAGCAGAAGAATTCTATCTAGCAATGTTATTTGTAATTGTTATTACATAAACTTATTGTATCTGAGCAATTTCTTCTGTCCACTGGAAAGTTATACCTTTCATCAGGATTTTAACTTTTCTCTCTCAACTTTATATCCTCATGTGAAGGGAAAATTTTATTTAGTGATTCCTTGTCAAATCAACAAATTTTTTTAGGCAAAAACACCTTGACCGACATGGATTTTTTTCAAATTTACTACACTTATAGATCTTAATGATATGAATTGAATGGTACCAGTTTTACCTCTCCAAGTTGAGCGGTTCTTAAGTTATGACCTTTGCCAAAAATATGAATTTTCGATGATACTGACAAAGTTTAAAATTTAATATCTCCGGTGTTTTTGCACCAAAAAGCTTATTTATATACCATTTTAAAGTACTTGGATGGATCTAAAATGTACCATATGTGTTTTTTTATCTTAGCGGTCAAATAAGGCAAGTTGACCTTGACCTTATACTTTGATCTCCATTTTCTCAAAAAAGGTTTTTTGTTTTTTTAAATCAGCCAAATAATTTGTCTGTCTTATGTCATGATATGTACAAAAAAATTCATGGTGGGAAACTATGGAAATTTTGCTATAAGTGTTATACTAAAATGACCCAATTCAAAATATCAGATTCATTATGTTAACATTTTATCAGGCACTAACATGGAAAGAATATGCAACATTTCATGTCACTGTCAGTGATCAACATAATTCAGTTGATCTTTAAGGTAGTACATTAATTCCTCAATGATACTTTTTATTTTTATTAATTTTTTTTATATATACCAAAAAGATTTAATATGAATGAATAGAAATATTCTTAATATGCTGATATTCAATCAGAAATGCTTTTTTTTTTCTTTTTTTTTTTCTTTTAAAGTTTGGTTTACATTTGACATGGAATGACTCAAGTACTTTATATCACAGATATAGTATTTTTATTCAAAATAGATTTTTGTATTTTCACAATTCACTTATTTCCTTTTAAGTGTTTGTACACATCCTTTTTTTATTTAAAAAAAAAAATATTGAAGCGTATTTAATAATACTGTTGGAAATTGTTGAACTTTTTAAAGATTGCAAGGTGCTTTGTAGATGAAATTATATTTGCTTTTACAAATAAAAAAAATCTTAAGTTATATCCAGATACTAGGTGTTGCACCTTATTCATAACTTTACACTTGATGTACATAAGAGAACACTATTGATTCTATAGAAAAAATATGAAACTATAAAATACGGTCATTTTATTGGGAGGGGGGGCATTCTATTAAATACTTTTTCTTTATTAATTTTATAAAGCATCAAGATTTTGTAAAGTTTCCAATTCAAATTAAGCTAAGTTATGTTGTGATATTTTATTAAGATGAAGTGGCCATTTCAGCCAGTATGACTTGAGTTAAAGTCTTTTTGTAATCCAGCAATTAAGCTATTGTAATCTGTTTGTATTATTACTTTATATATTAAAAGAAGGAATAAATTACATTTACTTAATGGTTGTAATCGTCTATAAATTAATGAAAACTAATACATTAAATACATTTGAAATTTATTTGTACTCAATTCAGCAGTCTCTGAAAATATTTTATGAAAGTTTTTTTAAAAAGTAGATTTTAATAAGTAGGTATTCATATTTACATTAAAATATTTTTTTTTTATTATCATTATATCAATATATTTTTTTTTTAATTTTATCTTAACCTGAAAAGATCTCCTTAAGTGTATGTACAGTTTCATAAAGCTACCCTTGCAAACTGAATTTCAGTCATCTGTTCTTAGTTGGCCTGTTAGAATTCTGATCACTTTTTTTTCCTTTTTATATGAGTTTTCCTGTGATTGTCAAATGTGACTGTATTGAAAAGATTTGCATAAATTTTGAGCATCCCCAATTTATGCATCTACCAATCTTCTTGCTTCAGGCCAGTATCCATTTCCCCTTGATAGTAGGTGATGGAGCATAACTTGCCGTGTCTCTAATTAGCACTGACTGTAAACAGTGCTGTACTTTCTAACAAGTCCTTTTTGTCCTACCCACTGTCCAAATATTGAATCACATTATTCATTATACTTCATTTGCTCAGATTAAAAGAAAAAATTATATATATGAACAAATAATACTGATTTAAAAAAAAAAATTCTCTGAAGATGATTAATTGATATGATTGAAAGTGCCTGGGAGCAAAGCTTAGGACAACTTCTTTATCAATTGGATCCTGATATCAAGAAACTAGCCAGAAAGCAAAAGAAAAAAATATGATGTCATATAAATAGGAAAGTTCCATAGTTTTTAACCAAACTTGTAAAATTATATAAAATTTCTATGACATATGTTTATTGGGAGGGGAGGGCATTCTATTAAATACTTTTTCTACTAAACATTATAAACCTGTATAATAGACATAATATTTAGTAGGTACAGGTATACAAGTTGGCCTAATTGGTAGAGTGTTCGCCAATGATCTGGGAGACCTGGGTTCAATCCCAGGTCGCGTCATACCAAAGACTTTAAAAATGGTACTTGATACCTCCTTGCTTAACACTCAGCAATGTAAGGTATGTATCAAGGGTAAGGTGGAGCAATTCAGGGAAAGGCGTAGTGCCCTTCCCTACACCTTGGTGTAGTAGCTATTGGAAAGGGAACCTTCTGGTTGCCAACTTTACTTACTTACTTACAGGTATACGAGGATCATTGAATAATTTTCCAGACTTTTTTTCGTATGGGCACTTTTATTGATAGTACACACATGAAACTCTAGTCCCCTTTGAAGTAATCTCCTGTGGCTGAAATGCACTTGTACCATTCCAACAACTTCTGAAAGGCCCCATGGAAGTCCTCTTGTGTGAGCATGTCAATGACCATCACAGCCTCTTTCATCTCAATTGTCTCATAACGATAGCCTCTGAGCTTAAGGAATAAGCCAAAGTCACAGGGAGCAAGGTCTGGACTATAGGGAGGGTGAGGAACTGTCTTGATGCCCATCTTGGTCAAACAGTCTGTGACAAGGATGGAGATGTGGACTGGTGCATTGTGCTGCTGGAAATGCCACTGACCCGATTTGAAGAGTGTTGGCCTCTTCCAACAGAATCTCTTGTTGAACATCCTTAAAATCTCAACATAGTAACCCTAACCCTTTGGCCAATCAAGTTTGGTGTATTGACTTCCTTACTCCTCCCACACCTCTCATCATCCCTCACAGACTCCCTGGCTTCCTTGAATCTCTTATGCCACTCAAAAACTGATGCTCGATTCATGCAAGATGGTCGAAAAGCAGTCTGAAGCATTCCATATGTTGTTTCTGTGGCATTTTTTCCAAGTTTAAAACAGAATTTTATTGCATATCGTTCTTCTAAAGTATATTCACATCCAGATTGCATTTTTGAAATTCACCAGCTGTGGCAATCAGGCTTTAGTAAGGTGTATTCCAATTC